>JAJJMB010012638.1:5842104-5875472 GCA_023531105.1 Papaver atlanticum | reverse complement strand
ATTAGATAGGTTATACTTTGGTTAGATAATCTATGCTTAAGGGATACGATTAATGTTTGAAAATATGCATGATAATTTGTGAATTAACAAAAAGAGATTTTAAAAATAATTAGAGTTTTGGAATTTTTACCATCATTCATTCATGTGTAATAGTGGAATCTAGTGTCTTGGTTATTTTCAATCTTAAAAAAAACAAAAACAAATTTGGATTTAAATTTTCTCTACTTTTAGTTTAAATAAGTCTAAAATCAATTGCTTTCACAAGTCTTATGAACCTATTACTACAACAAAGTTGAAATCACATCAACAGCTAACAAATAATCCTGAGCATGTGGGAACTTATTGCACTGCCATAAGACTAAATCCCTAATTGACATGTTATATAGATTTGGCATCTCTTGTTCAACAACATTAAAGTACTTAGCTGCCAGTAAACGCATAGGATGGGGGCAGTTAACTCAATGTTGAAAGAGACAGAATCAAGATGACATACCTTGAAGAAAGAGTCTAAAGCAAGCTGGTAATTGGAACCATCGCTACATACATCAGAATAACGCAAGAGAGTATCCTGCAGCTGCTTAGATTGGATGTAAGAGGCAAGGTAACAATATTGAATGGTGTCTGACATAGAATATATGCCCAGACCACCATCATGGATAGGCAAGGTAGTAAGCCTATGTTGCAATACACCATATACAGGCCCATCATTCGCAATCAAACGTCTCATATAACTGAACAAATGAGTGTCAAAAATTACTTGAGCTTCTTGTAGGTACATTGGTGCAGTAGTTCTCATGGTGAAATATAATTTGGACATACATGCACAATTACGCAGTAGCAAGAGCTCACTTTGGGGATCCTCTAAACTCTGAATGGCCTGCATCAAGTGAACTGTTTTCTTCACACGATCAAGAACAATATCAATACAAAACTGATGACTCAAACTGACAAGTCCTCCAAGAAGTTTAGCACCTTCAGTTGGTTTGCCAACTTCTGCAGGAAAAACCTCTTCAAGTCAACTTCTTTCATCAATAGTAGGCCAAAATAATTCAATTTTATGTAGATTGAGATGAAGACCAAGAACTGAACCTTCGGACTGGATGATTTGGAAAGCTTTAGAGACTTGCAAAGTATCGCCAATGATGGTACCATCATCTAGGTACCAGGCCTAAAGGTCCAAGGAACAATGTGCAGCGATCTTCTTCACTAGAGGATGCAAAGCTAAAGCAAAAAGTAATGGTCCTAGTGGATCACCTTGTTGGACTCCTTGAGACGAAGACAAAGTAGATGTCCCATAATAAAGCCTAGCAGGAGAAGTATAACAAAATTCAACCCACCTAGATATAGTGGGGCATCTACGGTGCACTTCAGAAATCATAGCTGTTCTATCAACAAGGTTAATTTTTTTTTATATAATCCACCAATAACATAGACATTAAATTGCTTGTTCCTTTTGCTTCTAAAATACGATTAACTGAATGTAATATAGCTTCACTACCACAAGGGATACCAACACCAAACTGATAATCACCTAAATAAACACTCATATCCTTACTAACTGCGGAAGCAGCTACCTTGGAAACAAGTCTTCTCCAAATGGTTCATACAACAATTGGTCTAATATCTCCTCCCGGTTTAAGTAATGGAGTTAATGGAGCACTTGCAATAAACTCACCAAGTAAGGGAGGACATTTACCTGCAAGCAATAGATTGACAATAGCAGTAATGGAAGTAAGAAGATCATCGGCTACAGCAGCAGCAGAACCACTCAAAGCATTTAAGAAATGCTGAGCATGAAGGCCATCCCTTCCACAAGCAGTACCTTTTGGGAAGATCTTAATCCTGCCTAAAACCATATCTTTGTTAGCAACAAAAGCAGCAGACTCAATGGAGGCAAAGGGTATTACTGGTGGTGATGCAGTGGGATGTTTAAGCTTTAAAACTGCCAAGGTATCTTCATTACAAGGAGAAACACCACTAGAAGTATTTTTTTTGTGATATTATTATTTTTTTGTAGAAAAGTGATTTATTTAGAAAAAAGAAAAGTATTTTTTTACAAAAATTAGTGATCGTCTAGCAACAAGTAAAGCTCCAACACCTTTTTGAATAGCTAAATCTATTCTAAAAAATTATTTTAGTGTTTTTAGTATTTCTTTTGTTTGTTAACTATTTATTTTATTAATATTTATCCATACTCGTACAACCGTTTCCACGGTGGGAGGGCCGACCGAAGAAGAATCTGAAGATGGGGTTGTTTGCAACTACTTTCACACCAGTTCAGAAAAAGTAATTCTTTCGCTCAGTTTAAAAAAAAAATGATACTTTCGCTCTGTTTCAGTAAAGTGATACTTTCGCCCCATTTCAGAAAAAGTGATACATTCGCTCCGATTCTGAAACAGAGCGAAAGTATCACTTTTTTTTGAAACAAAGCGAAAATATCACTTTTCCTGAAACGGAATGTGAAAGTATCACTTTTCCAGAAACGGAAAATTAGTCGATCCATAAACCAAAATACGGTTGCATGATGTGTTATGCATCCTTTGTGGTGGTTTGCATAATATCTATGCATTCAATTTTCGAGAATTGTGTCTAAAATGAAAGTATCACTTTTCTTGAAATGGAGGGAGTACATCGTTTTATTAGTTGCAACAGAAAATGCATAAACCAAAATATGGCTACATAAACTATTATGTATCCGTTGTAGCGGTTTGCATAATGGATATACATTTAATTTTCAAAAATTGTGCCTAAAATGATAAATACCTCCGAATTTTTCGTAAAAACTCTAAATTTGATATTGTTGTTTGTACTCATTGCGTAGATTTTTATATAACCTTTCCAACGAGATAAAATTTGTAAAATTCCAAGGCACGAATTTTTATGTTATATTAAAGTTTATTTTCCAATTACTCCCCTGAAAAATAGGATACATAAATAGTTATAATAATTGGACTAAAAGGGAGGGGCATTTTAAGATTTTCAGGTGCACACTACCAAAAAGAAATCCAATCTTTTTGTGTCAATTGATCACTTAGATTTTACAAAAAAAAATGGTCATATAAGGTCCTCCCTCGCTTAACTCGGTCGGCCCAATTAAAATAAATAAAAAGTTTGTACAATGAGTTGGTGGGTAACCTAGCAACAAGCTGAACACCAACATCTTTTTGAATGGCTAGACATAATCTAGAAATAGAGCACCGCCTTTTTTTTTATGCTGAAAATTATTATTATTATTATTATCATTATTATTTTACTATAATGATATCAATTCGATGATGATTCATTAAAGAAAAGCATAATAATCAACAAATTAAAAGTATTTTTTTTTCTATTTCAAATAACTTGTAGGTATCCTTGTCACCAGCTGGGCACCAACACCCTTCTGGATGACAACACCTTAATCTATGAAAAACAAAAAAACTTTTTAATTTGTTGATTATCATGCTTTTCTTCATCTTCGCATTGATATCATTATAGTAAAACTCTCTTTTAACAGGTTGCCGAAATGCTAACCTATAAGAGAGCCTCATGAGGAACCAGGCAAGGGAGCTGAAGCGGATGGGGGAGCTGATTATGTCGCAAGGGGGGCAAGCCAATTCTACCTTCCATGTCAAATTCCGCAGTATTGCGTCATCGATGACTCGAACCCGGTACCTCCTGGAAAGCATCAAACTTGTGAGAAACAGGGATGACCAGCTGAGCATATTATTTTTTATTATTTTGATATTTTGAAAGAAAAAAAGTAAAACATATAATAATAATAATAATTATAAACAAAATGAGTTATTTTACAAAGAAATTGGATTGGATTCTAGCTACAAAGCTGACTCATATACCTTTTCCATATCACGAACAAGTTAATGTTCCCGTTGGATACATCAAGTTTATATACTGAGATATGACATAAATATGGTAACATTGCTACTACCAAGAAATCCACACATCCCTGATTTCTGGAAAGATGGGTAGAAGCAGTATTGCGTGTTGTTAATGAGATACGTACCGAAGTCAGGGGTTATTACTGAAGGTGTGCTTGAGGATTGAGATTTTCACTTGGATGCTTCTGAACATTATAACTTTAATGTGAAGTAGATTGGTCAAGGGATTGATGATATCAAGAAGATACAAACAACAAATGCGGCTCCATCTAATGACGATGTTGTGGGTTCGGGGATTTTCACTTGGATGCTTCTGAACAATAGTTTGTTCATATGCTTGACAAACTTAGCAAAAAACAATTTATTCTTCATGAACTATTTTTTGATTCAAGTTAATCATTTGCAAATTTCCCGAGAAATGATGTTTATTATCTATGACATTTGAGAAAGTTTCAAATTGATAAAAGAGAGTTTTCAGAACTATTGAATTCTGAACACATGGTAAGTAAATGTGCACATTACGCGTATCATTGACATTTGAGTTACAAAACCGATGGGCTGCCTCCCATCATGTAGCACTTGGTTTAACGTTGTCAGCCCGACGTTATTGTTATCGTCTGTACACCAATAATATGAAAATTTGATAGTCCACCCAGACAACAATCTGTAATTCAAATAAAAACTTCACAAAACCATTAGCACAAAATATAAATATTGAAGCTATCACTTTATTGAAGTTTCCCCCACACTTAGTCCTTTCTACACTTGGAAGTGGATAGAGAACACAGAATTCGGGAAATTCAAAAGGTTCCTCAATTTGGTGAACCCGCACAATACTCGAATCAAACACATCAAGTGGTGGATACTTACAAGAAAAATAATTCGTTAAAAATTTAAAAGCGCACAACTCCAATCCCAAGTGAGGTATTTTCTTAAAAGTTGGGTTAACAACTCTTTGAGAAGCTATTCAATTGGATAGAAATGATCAATAGATATAGAATTAAGCAAAGGTTTAGACAAACCTTGTTTCAGATCCTCATCTTTCTTAATTAAATCCAGTGAATTATTTACCTCAAGAGTATCGTGGTCCTCTATCGAACTTTTAATTTCTTCTTTAACTGAAATCTCGACATCATTATAATCAAGCTCAAATGGGTCTTCACGACTTCAATCAATTTGGTTTCATTCTCAATCTCCATCTCATCAACAATCTCATCATCGGAATCAGAATCCTCTGCCAAAAATTCTAGTTCATCGGTGCACATCATAATTTCTTCGTTTGAGTACGTTACACCATTTATAACAATAAATATGTCATACCCAATCTCCTCCTTTTGAATATGATAAGGATATTTATTATGATTTGGAGTTGGAATAATCGTATCATTGTTGCAAGGACTTTCAAGAGGTTGTTCATCTTCATCAGAATTATTGTCAACCTCAAAATCGTCAACTTCCCAACGACGTTCGAATTCCATGTCTATGGCCTTGTTAATTTCGTCAAGAGTCTCTTGTATTGCACGGGCATTTTCTAGATGCTCGTGTTTCTTAAAAAGTTTTCTGACATTAACACGCTTTGGTTGTATCTCTTCTTTTGGAAAGAGTGAAGGAAAAACAAGATAAAGAGGATTAGATCTTGATTCTATATCATAACTTTTTAGTTCCAAACTCTTTGTCATCTGCACATTACTAGAAAACAATTGATCAGAAGCATAACTATCCTTCCATCCTCGTGATTGTTCACCTACATGCACGTCATAAGGTTATTGACATGTATGAGAATATCCGTAAGGTCCCCGTGGAATATTGATCATAGCCAAATTGGTTTTGATTATACACTTGGATGGTTGGTAGTTGTTATCTGGATGAGATTGAAAATCATATTGATTACCACTGTTGTATGTGTAATCTTGTACTCCGTACAAGTTATTTCCCTAAGGAAACATGACGACTCACAAGAACAAAAGAGAAAATTAAACAAAAATCCAAAAACAAAAAACAAAAAAAACAAGCTAAATAAATAAAAAATCAATTAGCAGCCGCTCCCCGGCAGCGGTGCCAAAATTTGATGGGCTGTCGTAGGCACAACAAATTAATCAATATATTTCCCACTAATTAACTAGTAATATAGCGTTAGTAAGGAACGTTGCGACAGAGAGTTGTGTAATTGATAGGTTATTTGATCAGCAAAACAAAGTAAATAACAAGGAAAAATTGGGAATATGTCCCATTTTCACTAATCTATTTGGGAATCTATCCCATGACGGAAAATATTAAGAAATTTATCCTAGATAGAGAAAACTAACGTTAAATCCTTGGTATTCTCCATGTGTGGGATTACACGCGTGTTGAAGTTGCAATTTTACCCTCTCTATAACATGCTAATCTTCATTCCAGCAGCCATGGCATAATCGATACCACTTTGTGTTCTACATAATTATTTCATATTCTCAAGAAAAATATGTATGTATCTAGAACTCAAACCCTTAAAAATACAATTCTACATGATTAATTAGTAGTAATCTATCGATTTCATAAGAAATTATCCACCAAATATGCAATCTTCTTGGATCAGTAACACATATATGATGAATTTAAGATACTCAATTGGATTTTAGGCATTTTACAATCAATTTCCACAACTAGATATTGCTTCCATGTCTTCAGTAATTAAAATTTCAAAGCACGGGATTAAACGGTTGTGTTAGCTTCTTATTTAGAGTAATTTTTTCTTTCTCTAATTCAATAATTCAACTAGTTAATTTCTCCATCGCATCAATTACTTATGGATAATTTGATTGGTTGTATTAGTCTAAAACAAAAATAGAGATATATAGAGAAAGGTGTGTTTTTAGAAAGTTTAGAAGAAGAGATATTGAACCGACTACCGAGCCGATGGAGAAGAAGAAGAAAAACTATTATCGCTAAAAGTAGTTTACTTTCTTCCATGGCATCTCGTTCTTATGGAAGTAGTTTACTTTCTTCCAGAGAAGAGAACTAAAGGGGTAGACCCTAGGTTTTTGGTGTAGAATACACTCTAGATTATGATATGAGATGTATATCTTTTGATGAAAGGTCTAATACTTGTTTATATAGGTTTACATTGCTTGGCCTTCAAGTGTCCTAGTCAGTTCCATAAACCGACCTAAAAAGTAGTAAATAAAGACCTAAATCGGTTCGTGAATTTTATCCTTCATGGTATGCAAGCCAGTTTGCAGACTCTTAAGTCCACGAAATCATGGTACACGTACCGGTATGCAAACCCTATTGTCTTCGGTATTCGATAAACTTGTTTTACCCATAACTTCTTCGTCCGAACTCGGAATGACCACATTCTTTTTTTGTATTTTATTTGTAATTGAATTCTCTTCAAGATAGTGATAAGAAATCCTGAATTTGAATGATTTAAGCTTTTACTTTGGTCCGTCTCTTGATTTTGAGCATCTTTGCTCCGTTTTGTCACACTTCTTCCACTTCTCTTCGACTTGAGCACTTGGATACTTGGATTTTCTTCTTAGCTCTTTTTAGCACTTTGTATCTCCTTTTTGGATGATTCACGTAATAGAGACAAATAAGAGAAAATAAAGTAATAATACGAAAATAAGCAAGAATAATAGCTAAACAAGTATGAAAAGAACACTAAAATCATATGAATTATGCACTTATCACACGGTCTTGCATTGTTTTGCACCACTTCGATGATCACTGATACACTGCCAAAATTCTCCGCCAAAAAACCATCGAAACAAAGGTCAGAATCTACTTAGCTTCTCTCTCAGAAACCATAAGAAAGATGCCCTAAACATCCAAATGAATGTCACTAAACGTATCATGCATGCGAAGTATAATGATACTGTTAGAGCATTGCTCGGTCGAACTCGCAAGCGTTGCTATCTCTAGCTTGTTTGTCAAATTTAGTTGTCAAAACTATATGTCTTGATTTCTAGTCTACTTATAGTTAAGTCTCGGACTAGGATAGTTAAGTGTAGTTGAGCTCCAAACTCCACCGCGATCATCTTACGAAGACGAAGAACTGCTCAAGGAACCAGTGGAACTTCATCCAACTAAAAGGTATGTGGAGACTTGAACTTATCTATCACTCAAAAGTCTGTCTACTCTATCTCCTACTCTTGATACAAAAGTCGTATAAGTATATAGATTTCAATTATACACATTTGCTATTTCGAGCCGAGTTTATCTCGCCTATCTATTTCTCGAAATATGTGTTGGTAAGCTTTCGTTTAACCAAGTTCATCTTTACTCATGACGAATGTCATGATGACATTTCAATATCTTGAAAATCGCTTTGATGAAAAATAGTTTGGGAATAACAACTATATAACATCCTCTAAGAATGTTTCAATGATTGAGATGTAGAGTTGAGATTATGTAACCATCTTTGGATATAAGCATATAGTGTGCTCGCACATTAGTGTATAAATCCATAAACCGGGAACCAAGTGTATGCATATGTGTGTATACGGAATTGGTGAAGGAGACAGGTTAAGTATGCGTACCCGTACGCATACTGGCGGAACTTTTCTACACGAAATTTTCTACTGAGTTTGGAAACCAAAACCAACTCAAATCCTGTTGCTTAAGTACGCATACCCGTACGCATACTTGAGATGGTTATTTTCTCAAATCGGTGGTTCATGAACTTAAACAAATAAATTATAAGGAATTCAATCTTTGCAAACCGTGGCTAAAATGTTCATGAATTGATCAAACCGATTTTGTTTCAATTGTGTCTATTTATAAAGACCTAAGCAATTGAACAACTCTCCAACTAATTCTTTTGGAATCATTTGAACTAGTTGTGATAAAGATGAATATGGTTAATATGGAAGTGCTCATATGGCTAACCATTGGTTAACTATTATTGAACCAACTAAGTGTACACGTTTAGGTATGGTTACTCAAACCTAGATGAAATACATTTCATTTGTGTATAACAAGCTAAGATTCGATCTAACGGTTGAAAGATATTAGCTTGAATCTAATCTGGTTTTCATCTAACGGTGAATATGTAATGCTTTGTTACTAAGCTAACATTGATTGCAAACCCTGATTTGAAAACTATATAAAGGAGAACTCTAACAACTGGTAAACCTAATCCCTACACCTCCTGTGTGATACTAGTTTTGTTAAGCTAGAGTCGATTCTCCTTTAACCTTAGGTTTCTTCTCGAGACCCTGTAGGTTAATGGCTTAAAGACTTCATTGGGATTGTAAAGCCAGACCGAACTACTTCTCTTGTAGTTTAGTGATCTGATCTTGTCGTTTCTATCGTAAGAGTACAATCGTAAGATTGGCTTGAGATTATATCTCCGATAGGCAAGATAAAAGAATTCACAAACATCTTCGTCTCATCGTTTGTGATTCCGCAATATCTTGTTTCGCTAGTCGATTAAGATTATTGTGAGGTGATTGATAATTCTAGGCTATTCTTCGGAAATATAAGTCCGGGTTATCGATTGGTTCCTGTTCACCTTGATTTTATCAAAAGACGGAACAAAACTTGTAGGTTTATCTGTGGGAGACAGATTTATCTATTATCGTAGACTTTTCTGTGTGATACAAATTTGTTTATTAAAATCTTCGACTTTGGGTTATAGGAACTCTTGGTTGTGGGTGAAATCAGCTAAGGAAATCAAGTGAGTAGCATCCTGCTGGGATCAGAGACGTAAGGAGCGCAACTGTACCTTGAATCAATGTGAGATTGATTGGGGTTCAACTACAGTCCAGACCGAAGTTAATTTGTAGTAGGCTAGAGTCTGTAGTGGCTTAATACAGTGTGGTGTTCAATCTGGACTAGGTCCCGGAGGTTTTCTGCATTTTCGGTTTCCTCGTTAACAAAACTTCTGGTGTCTGTGTTATTTCTTTTCTGCATTATATTTTGTTATATAATTGAAATATCACAAGTTGTGCGTTGTATCGATCAATTGTTAAATCCAACCTTTGGTTGTTGATTGAAATTGATTGATCCTTGGATATTGGTCTTTGGTACCATCTGATAGACGCATTTATGTGTCTATTTTCATCTCTTTTGTGTATATTGTTAGTACCCATTTTTGTATTTATTTCGGTATTTTATCCCTTTGTAGGTGTTTTTGGAGGGATAGGCTTTTGCGGCGAAATTGGCTCGAAAAGTTGTTAAAGGCACCTGGGAGGACATCTACTATTCGGACTCTCACTTTGGATAAGGGGTACTCACTTGCTATTTATACCCTAGGACACCCCAAGTGTTAAAGGCACCCAGCAGCAGGATAAGGGGCATCATCTTCACCCTTTGGATGCTGTTTTGGCGGGAAAATTCTTCACCACCTGTGTAATTCTATGGATCGATATCTGGATGAGATTTTTGAGGAGTTTGTCTTGGATATTAGCTAGCATCAATCTTGTATGACAAAACAGGGTTGGTAACACTAATTGAATCGAGAAAAGAGGAGTTTTACATATGATTTCAGTAAACAGGGAGGGATATCTTTCATCTCAGCAAAACAGGGATTTTTTCTGATATAGTTGGAAGTTACGCGTAGTTAAGGGAAGATATGTCTTATAGGATTCTTTTCAGAAGATTTGGGAAGGTTTGAAACATATAAAACGCGTAAGAAGAAAAGAAGAAAGGCCGGGACTTTTGCTAAAAGAGAAACGAGAATATTTGTGGATTAACTCGAGAGATTTTGGGTCTGGTGGCTATATATAGGTTGATTCGAGTCATAAAAAGGGGAGAGGGCGATCGCGGAGTCACTGAATGAAGTCTTCCGTTTATTTCGGAAGTTAGGGGAAGTTTAGAGCCTTAGAGAGCCGAAAAAATCAACTTGCAGAAACTCTCCTGCTGTTGCTGAAGAAGAAGAAGACGAAGAACATAAGATCCATAGAGTCAGTCACAGAGGCATACTTATTTTCAGTGACAACGAGATACGGTCGTTCCTTCCTGCAGTCACCGAAGCCTTTCAGCAACGATTCCGTCTTCTGTATTAGACTTTCAGCGACTACAGTATACCCTTTTCTCCCTTTTAAGCAATTTTTGAGCCATAAACATGTATTTTGAGAACACGATTAATATGAGGAGCTAAACCCCTTAGCCGAGGCGACGGAGGAAGCCATTGTTTCATGAAAAGTGGTATGATTCTATTTTAATTATTTTTTGAAATATTTTTATATGATTATTTGCATAGAACTAATATAGGAAAATTGATTTTTATTGAGTAGTTGTGAGTTGTTTTGATGGAACATGCTAGGTTTTAAAACTTTTGATGTTTCATGCTTTTTTTTTTACAACTATTACTTCAAAAATCTATTAGAGGCAAAATATTAGAATCACTTTAAAAGAAAAAATTGCATGAATATTGATTAGAGTTTATCACTTAATTGGTCAATGGTGGAATCCATAGTCTTGGTGTTTTCTTTATATTTTTGATATAACTTATTTGAATTGTTGAGTTTAATTTAAGTCTAAAAAATCCTTCACAAGTTCGAGCAACGAATCTTTTTACCACTACAACTACAAAACACATCACCATCCAAGTTTATTTCTCTTTTATTCAATTAGACTCGCAGATTTCTATTTGCTTGAGTAAGTATTGAATCAAGAAATTGAGATATAACTCTTTGATATAATTTTTATTAAGATTGAGTCTGACTGTGTAGTTGATTCTCTTAAAAGTATATTGGAGTTAGTCCATACAGATTGCTAATCGAAATATTGGGTGTGGTTGTTTGACCCCCGCATTTTCAATTGGTATCAGAGCAGGCAAACACGTTTAAGACCTTATAAGTCTGTGTTTGTAGCAATCTGACTATATGGACGAGTCTATCTCTGATAACGTACTAGTTCAGAAAATACCAGATGATTTGTAAATCTTGGATTCTCCTTAGGAAACTATCACATCTAAGTTAATATCTAAACATGTGGAAACTGTTGATAGCTAGGAAACACTCCTAGAAGAACGGTTGGATGAACTTTCTGATGAAGGTGACTCAGATATTGATAGAGATGTTGATGAGGAAGTCTCGGAGTATGTTAATCTTTTGAATTCGTTGGAAAAGAAGAAGATGACAACTTCTCATGTCACACCTTTTCTGACTAATCTCTGTCGTACAAACAAGAAATTGAGAAGATGTTACGCAGCTGTTTTTGTTTCGAATCGTTCAAACAAACCGATCCTCAAGGATTCTGAGGAAAACCTACGTATGAAGTCACTTGAATGTGATAATATTTATCAAAATTATTTTGTTGGAAGAGAAACTTGTAGAATCTGAAGCAAGGATTAACTCTCAACAAACAAGTTTTAATGACATAGAAAGCGCTTATCTCGCTCGAGAAAAACGCCTTGAGGCTGATTTAGCTGCTGCTCTTGATAAAGTCAAGATGTTGGAAGATGACTTGAAAAAGTTCAATACTAGTTCAAGCAAATTAACCACTATGCTAGGAGCAATTAAAATCACCATGATACACGAGGATTGGGCTATAAGGGAATGGATGCTCCAAGTATTAGCAAAGAGGTAAAAGTTGTCAAGGCTAGTGATTCTTCTTAACAAAAGGTTTCCACTGATGGCAAAAGTGAAATACCTTCACCGACAGTTAAGGTTCAGAAGACCAAAGTATATCAACCTCCAAAGTCAGCACACACGGATCGAGGTAAGAACATTTCTTATGTTTGCCACTATTGCGGAAATAAAGGTCACCTGGAAAGGAGATGTCGTTTCCGTATAAGGAATGACAAACTTCATGATGTTCTTGTTTGGGCATTACAAGAAGTTGTGAAACCAAGATCATCTGTTTAGACTAATCCCCTTAACGTTACATGTTGTAACTTTACAACCTTTAGGCAAAGAAATCAGTGCTGTAATAAACCTAGATTTGCTTATAAATGTCATACGAATCCTTTTCACAATCGTAATGGTTATCAAAAGGATAACTTCGTAAAGACGAAGACAAGATCTGATGCTTCCAATTGGAGAAAGGGCAACTTGCAAAAGAATAGTCAATCCAATTCTCTTCCTATAAATATAGAAGACAGTAATGGGAAAAATGTTCATATTGTTCCTAAACGCACTCAGAAGTGGATACAAAAGAAAGTCAATGATGTCTTGAGTGTGAAAAGGAATGATCTCCCAAAGAATTCCATGACTATGGAGAAGGCAGTATCCATGATATTGGAACTTAAAAATTTCTTTGGAAAGATGGATTTGGATGTGAAAGGTTCTAAAAGTGATCTCTTTCATGATAATCCAAAAGTCACTTGTGGTGAGCAAGACATTGATCACCCCAACACAACTTGACTGTGTTGTTAGTGCATCCTCACCAAGGAATGCCCTGTTATAAATACGGTAAGGGAAGCACGAGAATTGGGGCGCACAGATTATGTTCAATAAGGCTGTAGAATTCGATTGGATTCTTCTAAAAAGGTATGTCTATAAACTTGAGCAATATTTGTATATTTATTTGCTTAGAGTACTTATAATGATCCATGTACCTTGCTTATCGTTCATTTCTACCTAACTTGATCAGTGTTTAAGGCTCTTAAATGTTTAGGTTTGAAAATAGTGGTTCGGGATGTTTGGACTTCATGGTACACTTACCAAGTATGCATAACATCATTTAAAACCAAAATCCATGGGTTTTAGTACGCATATCCGTTTGCATACTGCTCCAAGTCATGAAAATTCGTTTGCAAACCCGTATGCATACTTGCCTGTAGACGTCGATATTCGGTAAACTTGTGTTGGCCGCAACTTCTTCGTCCGAACTCGGAATGACCTCATTATTTTTGCATTCTCTTCCTATTTAAATTCTATTCAAATTGGAGATGAGAATTCCTGATTTTGGATGAGTTAAGATTGGTACTTGTCCTGTCTCTTGTTTTGGAGTTTTTTGCTCCGTTTCGTCACACTTGTTCCACTTCTCTTTGACTTGAGCACTTGGATTCTTGGAGTACTACTCTTATAAGCTTATTGTAGCTTTTACAAGAATGTTGTTGGTGAATCACAAAGAAGGAAGCTCAAGAATGGGCAGTAGTACGCATTACTATGGGATTCTTGAATGTTCACAATCATTTTATGTGAACTATTGTGCATGGTCGTTAATGACTTTGTATGTTCTTCTTTGTTAAGAAAATCTTTTTATACGCCTTTGGTAGCTTTTCTTGGTATAAATCCGGGCGAAAAAGATTGATTCTACCCTCTAAGGACAAATCATCTTATATGTGCATTAAGAGGTTATCTTGATGCCTAGGAAACTTCTTATGAGAATTTATTCTTGTTTTTGAGAAGGATTACTAGAGTTTGGAATAGCAATTATTGTGATTTCACAAAGCTATGTCCAACGTATTCATCTTCAATGCTTTTAGATTTATTTATTTAAATTATAAAGTTTATTTGGAAGATGATTTTGCAATCTTAATCTTTATGATTTTGTATATTGCAAATTGTTATGGGATATGTTGTTTACGTCCGTGAACCTGTGACTATCCCATACTTGTTCAAAAGTTATCTCTATTATGTCGGTATGAAATTATTGATAGAAGATAGAATGAACTTTTGACATTGCAAAAGTTAAAGCCTTTTTTGTCATTATTTTTACAAAAAGAAAGGATAAAACTTTTGTTTACAAAGATTATGTCTATTATATGTCGTTATGCAAATAGTGATGAAAATAGAATGAATCTTTGTCTATTCCGCAGTATTGATCTTCCCTGATCCACATTTTTGTGCATATACTGTGTTGCTCCATAAATTTTCTTGTCTTTGAGCATGACCAATTGAATTGATCATACTTGTGTGGTCAATTTAGTTGTTGCTCCGTAAGTTATCTTATGTCGAGCATGACCAATTGAATTGATCACCTTGTGATTAATTTAGTTATGTATTCCAATTAAACTAATCATGAGTTCTCTTGTGGTTGATTTAATTGAGAAATTTGGATACAAAATCATTTCCTTTGTGATTTTTGGTGTCCAAAGAAATCCTTCTTTTCTTGTGAAAGTAAGGTCGCTCTTGTTGTTCTTTCGGGAATGACATTTTATGGGGGAGAGTTCTTTTTGAACTTGCGCTTAATTCCATATCTTTGTGGGGAGTGCGGCTATGGAATATTTTAGGAGTTATCTTGTATCTTTATAAACTCCTTGATGAATACATTTAGCTTCGGCTATATGATTGCATCTAAACAAAGATGATATATGATTTTATTTGTTCTTGAAGAATCTCTGTGGAAATTTCATTAGGATCCCACTAGTTTTCGTACCTTTGCCAATTTTATTGACAAAAATGGGGAGAATTAATGTGTAGTTCACACTAAAAATACATATGGTTTTCGGATCATTATGTAAGGGGGATTGGTTTTCATGTTGAGATGAAAGTATTGACTAGGGGGGGGGGGGGGGGTGATACATATCACCATAGTATTGTTGTCGAAGTTGTGATATAATTGAACTTTGATACTGTTTAATAATACTATGACATTGTATAACAATGATCGGGAGCTTTTGTTTTCTCATTGTTATGGCGACGGATCTTCAACAACTATGATGCTGAACTTAACATTTATGGAATCATGGGAGTACTTGGAAGTGACGAAGTTTTCGAGTAATGTTGAAGAACCAAGGAGATCAAGCATGTGGACGAGAAGCTACAAAGTTTTATTTATTTTGTAATCCATATGTATGGATAGTTTTGTCACTAAAATTGACAAAGGGGAAGATTATTAGAGCATTGCTCGGTCGAACTCGTAAGCGTTGCTATCTCAAGCTTGTTTGTCAAATTTAGTTGTCAAAACTATATGTCTTGATTTCTAGTCTACTTATAGTTAAGTCTCAGACTAGGATAGTTAAGTGTAGTTGAGCTCCAAACTCCACAGCGATCATCTTACGAAGACGAAAAACTTCTCAAGGAACCAGTTGAACTTCATCCGACTAAAAGGTATGTGGAGACTTGAATTTATCTATCACTCAAAAGTCTATCTACTCTATCTCCTACTCTTGAGACAAAAGTCGTATAAGTATATAGATTTCAATTATACACATTTGCTATTTCGAGCCGAGTTTATCTCGTCTATCTATTTCTCGAAATATGTGTTGGTAAGCTTTCGCTTTAACAAAGTTCATCTTTACTCGTGAAGAATGTCATGATGACATTTCAATATCTTGAAAATCGCTTTGATGAAAAATAGTTTGTGAATAACAACTATATAACATCCTCTAAGAATGTTTCAATGATTGAAATGTAGAGTTGAGATTATGTAACCATCTTTGGATATAAGAATATATAGTGTGTTCACACATTAGTGTATAAATCCATAAACCGGGAACCAAGTGTATGCATATGTGTGTATACGGAATTGGTGAAGGAGACAGGTTAAGTATGCGTACCCGTACGCATACTGGTGGAAGTTCACGTCCGTGAATATCTGCTGAGTTTGGAGTTTACAAACTCTTAGCCAGTCGCATACTGGCGGAACTTTTCTACCCGAAATTTTCTGCGGAGTTTGGAAACCAAAACCAACTCAAATCCGGTTGCTTAAGTACGCATACCCGTACACATAATTGAGCTGGTTATTTTCTCAAATCGGCGGTTCATGAACTTAAATAAATAAATTATAAGGAATGCAATCTTTGCAAACCATGGCTATAATGTTCATGAATTGATCAAACCGATTTTGTTTCAATTGTGTCTATTCATAAAGACCTAAGCAATTTAACAACTCTCCAACTAGTTATTTTGGAATCATTTGATCTAGTTGTGATAAAGATGAATATGGTTAATATGGAAGTTCTCATATGGCTAACCATTGGTTAACTATTGTTGAACCAACTAAGTGTACACGTTTAGGTACGGTTACTCAAACCTAAATGAAATACATTTCATTTGTGTATAACAAGCTAAGATTCGATCTAAAGGTTGAAAGATATTAGCTTGAATCTAATCAGGTTTTCATCTAACGGTGAATATTGAATGCTTTGTTACTAAGCTAACATTGATTGCAAACCTTGATTTGAAAACTATATAAAGGAGAACTCTAGCAACTGGGAAACCTAATCCCTTCACCTCTTGTGTGATACTAGTTGTGTTAAGCTAGAGTCGATTCTCCTTTAACCTTAGGTTTCTTCTCGAGACCCTGTAGGTTAACGACTTAAAGACTTCATTGGGATTGTGAAGCCAGACCTACTTCTCTTGTAGTTTAGTGATCTAATCTTGTTGTTTCTATCGTAAGAGTATAATCGTAAGATTGGCTTGAGATTATATCTCCGATAGGCAGGATAAAAGAAATCACAAACACCTTCGTCTCATCGTTTGTGATTCCGCAATATCTTGTTTCGCTAGTCGATTAAGATAATTGTGAGGTGATTGATAATTCTAGGCTGTTCTTCGGGAATATAAGTCCGGGTTATCGATTGGTTCCTGTTCACCTTGATTTTATCAAAAGACGGAACAAAACTTGTAGGTTTATATGTGGGAGACATATTTATCTATTATCGTAGACTTTTCTGTGTGATTCAATTTTTTATATTAAAATCTTCGACTTTGGGTCGTAGGAACTCTTGGTTGTGGGTGAAATCAGCTAAGGAAATCAAGTGCGTAGCATCCTGCTGGGATCAGAGACGTAAGGAGCACAACTGTACCTTGAATCAGTGTGAGTTTGATTGGGGTTCAACTACAGTCCAGACCGAAGTTAATTTGTAGTGGCTTAATACAGTGTGGTGTTCAATTTGGACTAGGTCCCGGGTTTTTTTTGCATTTGCGGTTTCCTCGTTAACAAAACTTCTGGTGTCTATGTTATTTCTTTTCTGCATTATATTTTGTTATATAATTTAAATATCACAGGTTGTGCGTTGTATCGATCAATTGTGAAATCCAACCTTTGGTTGTTGATTGAAATTGATTGATCCTTGGATATTGGTCTTTGGTACCATCCAAGTTTATTTCTCTTGTATTCAATTAGACTCGCATATTTCTATTTTCTTGAGTAAGTATTGAATCGAGAAATTGAGATATAACTCTTTGATATACTTTTTATTAAGATTGAGTATGACTGTCTAGTTGATTCTCTTAAAAGTATATTGGAGTAGTCCATACAGATTGTTAATCGAAATATTGGGTGTGGTTGTTAGACCCCCGCATTTTCAGATACCTAAACCTATAGCCACGTCGCTCTCCAAAGGTACACGCCCTTCGAAGCTACAACGTTCACAGAATTCTAAACTTACAAGTTTTACCAAGTAAGATTCAACACAAAAAATAACCCTTCTCAATCATATAACTGAAACATATATGCCATAACTTGTGTTAACAAAACTGTTTCTCATTGAATAACAAGAAACCATATCTCTATAACAATTGAAGTCTCTGCATACGAAGTCCAAAACATACCACGTCTCAACAAACGATGATAACACTTCAATTTACTTGTAGATCAAGCGTAACAAGTACTTCATACGATATAAAACTCTTCGAAATGAAACATGTTAAGCTTTAATAACAACCAACAATTCCTAAAACGAAATCTATAAAAAAGATCTCACCAAATCTTCACTTCCTTATGCAATTGAATCCATAACATCTTCGAGTTTAACTTGCTCTCAACATCCTGCGACTTTTTAGGTCAAAAGATTAACAATAATATGATCCAATTGATGATGACCGATAACAAACTTGTACCCTTCGTACTGGAATACTAATAAGAATTTGACACACTAAAATTATATCCTTTACTTCAACCAATATACAAGTCAAAACTTGTATCTCAACCACAATACTCTTGCTTTCTCAAAACGTGATTTGCGAAGCAAACACACCTCAACAAATACCAATTTGGTCTTCCAAAACAGTCCACAAGAGCCTCATACAAAAACGAGTTATAAACCACAATCAACTAACCAAATTATGGTTACAAGAATACTTAATTACTTGGAGCTATGCGGAATACATAGGGTTATACGCTTCAAGAAGTATATCGTCAAATTGTTCAAACATAGAGCTCCACCAAAAACGATATCTTGCTTCATACTCATAATTCACATTGTTTGAATTCACAAGGGTTATACAATTCTTCTTAAACGCTTTATCTTGCTTCATACTCATAATTCACAACATCAAACCCTTCACACTCGAATGCTTGATAGTATCAATCTACGCATCTCCGAATATTTGATAACTTCAAATATTTCGTACTTGAATACTTCAAAACATCAAATCTCTCGAAACCAAAAATTCTGCTACCCACAGAAAAATAAACGTCCTCACTTCTAACTTCGATCCTCTCCACGCTCACCGTACCACTTGTTTGTGAAAATACCACTTTACCGTACCACTTGTTAGGGAAATCCAACTCGGATTAACCCATAAGACACTAAATCTTTGGATCAATGTAGAATGAAATATAAACGATGCAAACATACATAAGAAGCAATAACTAAAGCACACAAGACTTAACATGGTTCGGAAATATGCCTACATCCACAACCGTCTAAGACTTCTTCTTTATAATGGAACCACTAAATATAGAATTACACTCAATGATTTACGAATCAATCAACAAACTGTTATCCAACATTGTGTTGATCAAAAACCCTAAAATAACTCTCTTGAAAAAAATGCCAATCACAGAATAATATCTAACCAAACAAGATAATACTTATCTCACATAATGAGATAATCTTCTTCTAAACGATGTTTCTTTCAACACCAACGATGTCTCTTTCACCATCAATGAACAAGGCGATCTTATCTTCACTAAATGATGTCTTCCATGTCTCCCCTAAAAACCATAACGATGTACTCTCTCAACACCAACGGTGTATCTCTCAACACCAGAGAGTGGTCTCTCTCTTCACCCTAAAATTCCACCCCAAAAGATGGGATGGAATCCCTAGAAACCTTAGAGAACTACATTATGTATTCTCTAACCCTTTAGAAAACTCTTGAATTCCATGTCTAATTAGCACCATATAAGACTCCTTAAATAGTATTCATAAACTTGATTCCCAAGTATAAGTCTCCTTGGAAAAGGAAACCCTAACCAACTAGGAAACCTAAAGTTAATTAGGTAACCTATATAAATATGGAAATCAACTTAAAATAGGAAACCTTATGTTTCCCTACACTAGATATTTCTAGTGTGTTCCGGAAATTTATGTAACCTCCCAAAACACTGACAATAATCAACAATCTCCACCTTGTCGATGTTTCAACAAATCTCCACCTCGGTAATGATTCCACTAATCTAAGCCGTTATTCAAACCACGATAATCACCTCAGCACCCAAAAGGACCACAACGACGAGCAAAATGGACCAACCACCAACTTAACCCCAAATGACCGAAGTCAACAAATCTCGCGAATTTTTGTGCCTAAGTGTCTTCTTAAAAAACCCATAACTCTTTCATCTCAAAAATCTAAACTCCATTGTTTTTGAAACAGCCAAATTAAACTTTCTCTTTGCCATAAGCATATCCCCAAAACGAATAAAGAGATAAGAAGAAACCAAACATGTTAAGATTCAATAATTACTAACTTAGTGAACAAACAAACTAGAGGCTCCAAAATCTGACATGCCAAACTTCCAAACTAAACTAGAAAACTCAAACCAAACGGCCTTTGACAAATTAATTTCCTCCACCAAATCTTCAGGTAAGAAGGCAGTTTCAACTTCGTCGAACAGCCACACCAAAAAACTAACAGGACTCGAATAGAAATGTGATTAACCACGGAGGAAAACTTCATAACAATCACACTCTGTCTTGTGCATATCCTTTATTCAACCTTACACCAAAACATGTACCAGTACGTAACTGTTCCAAACAGGATCTGGCAATCATCCTTCAAAACCGTGAAAATTCAAACACACCCAACCGTCTTCTTAACCTTAGGAAACTTCTCCATCTCCCAAGAAACTATCCAAAACGCCGTTGTGCTCACTTATTGTCTTTTTACTCTTAAGCAACCGTAATAAGTTCTAAAGTAACTATCAAAGACAATAGTGCTAACTTCTCACGCTAAGCTGAGAAGCAAAAGGATGATAAAAGAAAACTGTTGTTGAATAGACTTCTTAACAGAAATCTCTGATCTCATCTACCACCACCTCTGTCACTATTGAAAACACAATCTCAATATTTGTATTATATGAGCATGGGAACACACTGCTCCACCCAAACCAAAACCTCTCAAATTATCATCACTACTATAACATAATTCTCTCCGACGAGAATCCAAAACTGATCAAGAATTACAAACACAACTTCTGGAACATCAAAGAAAGAACACCTTTTTTAACACTAACCCCAAAACTATTTCCTCTTACGAGAAATAAACTTGGATACCAAAACTTGACCACTATCCAGAAGTACTTCACCAAATAACAGCAGATGATAAAAGGTTCACAAGATAGCACGCCGAAAAATCAGTCCCAAACTTTTCCAAGAAACTTGAATAACATGCATTGTGCTTTCTCCAAGTAGTATTTGATTTGAGGATATTTTTCCTAATTAGGTTAGGCATTCCTAGTTGAGTTTGGTTTCTCAAATCAGATTAGGAAGAGGGTTACTTGGAGAACAAGAGGTCTGTACTATAAATAGGAGACTTGTTGGAAACAATACACAAAAGATAAATCTCACAAGAACAAATCTCAAACAACTAACTCGCATACTAGGTTTCTCTCTTTAAAGTGTGCGTAACTCTGCTTCTTGATTGTACTGGAAGTCAACTCTTGTTGAAAATCCTATGGGATAAAACAATTGATAACTCTCTTGTTCGATTTCTTTGTATCATGCGAAACGGAACCAACAACTACTAGTTCTAAAACTTGCTCGGAGTCTCTAAAAATTGATGAATAAAGCATAATATTTATCTTCTCAAAAAATTGATTTGTTTAACTTGAAAATAATCAATCTATATAATGAAAATAAATTCAATAATTAATTCCCACGGAAAATCCTCCATAATAGTCATAAAACAACCTAAATATAATTATCAAAATTAATGAAACTGTAAAAGTATTGCTCGGTCGAACTCATAACTATTGCTATCTCAATCTTGTTGTCAAATTTAGTTGATCAAAACTATATCTTGATTTCTAGTCTACATTTAGTCAAGTCTCGGATTAGGATAGAAGTGTGGAGTTGAGTACCAGACATCACTGCATTCTACCGTTTGAAGGTGAAGATCAACCGAAGGTTTTGGAGAACTTCTTCAACAAAAAGTAAGTGAAGACTGAACCACCTATTACTAAAGTTTTCACCTTTCTATCTATGAGACAATGTCGCATGACTAAGTTAGACATTACATGCATAATATATAGAAATTTCGAGTCAAGTTTATCTTGTTAATCGTTCTCGAAATATGCTAACTCATCTTAAGAACATTTGTTCATACTTGATGAATTTGGTTAAGAACAATTTATTTTATATGACCTAAATTATGATTCAAGATTTAATCATTTGAAAATAGCATAGAACAGTGATATATGTCATTGATGTTATTCAGGAATGTTTCGAATTGATTATTAGAGGGATATAGAACTACTGTAAATCTGGATATAGGACAATATGTATACCAGTTCACGTACTAGAACAACTGTTATAAGTCCGGAGCCGCAGTACATGTACCGACGTAGCTATAGTTTGGCAGCGACTTTTTGGTATGCATACCTGGTATATATACCATAAAAAATTTGTTGACTCGTGAACCAGGAAGGTACGCATATGCAGACTGTAAAAAATCTGTTGGTTCCTAAACCGGAAAGGTACGCATACCTAGTATACAAAATGGAAAAGATCTGTGGATTCCCGAACCTGATTTTGTCTTAAAGGTATACAAACCCTGTAGACATACCATGACAGGGAAGAAATAGTTGCTATTTCAGAATCTATTTTTAATCGAGATATTTGGTCTTAGCAGGGAAGAAATAGTTGGAGGGAGGGCTGAAAATACTTTCGGTTTTGAGCTTAATGCATTCGTTTGCAGACATGGTTCTCTCTCTGATTTTCTCTTACTTTTTAAGTTGGGTACTTCTTGTACTATCACAGGGATTATATTTATTTGAGATATTGAATTTGGTCTTAGCAGAGAGGAAATGTTTGGAGGGATGGCTGAAAATACTTTCGGTTTTGAGCTTGATGCATTAGTTTGCAAACATGGTACTCTCGCTGATTTTCTCTTACTTTTTAAGTTGAGCACTTCTAGTATTATCACAGTACGGAAAAGGGCTTTCTCATGAATTAATGTCAAGTTTTTGGTTGTTATTTTAGGACTTGCACCTCTTCACAGGCGTGATTATACGGAAGCATATAGAAAACTCAATGCATTTTTGGCTGATAACATTGAAGTAAGTCTCCAAGTATCGTATTGTTTGTTTATTAGCTTTTTGAATTTATGTTGTCTTCTGGATTCCATAGATCTTAATTGCGTTCGCAATGTTCAATTTAGCTGTGTATCACTGCTGGGGATCTCATTTATCTCTATGGAGCATAAGAAATCATATCAGTTCTGCTCTTTATTCATCTTTCTAGCCATCTATGTTTCTCCAATTACTCAAACTAAATGCCGGAAGAAGATTCCCTCGATAGATTCTGAACATGTTTGGGTTGGTTCTATACAACCTCCACTCAGCATTTCATTAATCAAAATAATAAGCCACATAACATATGTATCTGAAAGTACTCTTTGTATACAGAACGCATTAGAGGCAATAAAAATGTCGTCTCTCTGTAATGTTGGGCCTGCTTGTCTATTCTACAAGAGACATAATTTGTGATACAAATAGAGATATTCATGCTGCTGTTAAGGCAGAAAGAGGGGGTCAGGATGTTTGAGAGGGTTTTTTCTTATTTTGTAATATCATTTAACTCATGGTGAAATCACTTAATCGTCTTCGCAGTGGATGTAGATCATCTTAATCGAACCACTTAAATCTCTTGTGTTGTGTGATAGTTTAACTGAACTCATATCATGATTGTGCTTTGGCTATTAGTTTTAACAAGTACAACTACTACTGCGGAATAATGTAGTGCTTATTATTTGGTGGCACCTAGCTTAGCGGCTTTCCTAAATGTTTGAGACACCATTCTAGCTCCAGCAGATTCATAATCTCAGTCTAACATTGTAATTGGTCGTCAATTTATATAATAAGATCCCAACTCAAGAATGAGTATTCACCTACACAGCTGTAACAACTTTAATATGTTCTCTGGTCATGCTAGCAGTGTTACTGCATTTGCAGGTGAAACAATCTGTATCGGTTCTGATGATGCATCCCTAAGAGTTTGGAACCCTAAAATCGGAGAGAACTTGCACGTCATTAGCGGTACTTTGGCACTATATAGTCTTACTTTTTTTTTCCTTCAATTTTATCACAAATTAATGAGTTAAAATAATGTAATGCTTCACTTGGATAAAGTATGCCAGCGCCAAGAGGGGCATCGGCATTTGTTATGGAGATTGTTCATTATATTCTGTTAGCTAGCATATCTCAATCTATTTCAGCTTGTTTGTGTGCTAGTTCATTATCACTGCATCGATTTTCAATATCGTGAGTATATTTTACTTTACAGGTCTGGAGACTGCAAGCTGCCTTTGGTGAGCAAACAGAAATCACAAGTGGATCTATGAATCTAAGGTCAGTGGACTTAAAGGAATGAATCTAATTTCATTCATTAGAATTTAGTGCTACCACTACTTATATAGTAGTCATCTCACGAGACACTAAAATCATTTGCTTCTTCCATTACCAAAATTTAAGTGTGTTCGTTGTCATCGTTTGACAAATGATAGCTTACTAATTCATGTTTTCTGCAATTATATATACCTCATTGCAGGACTACTCTTTACTAATTCCTTTTTACTTCTATACAACCATTTTTCTTCTTTTTGTGGGATTTAAACAACTCTTATATACTTTATGTAACAGGGATCAAGCACAGTCTCATGATACTTCTGGTCAGTTCACAACATACAACATTGTATGTCAGTAACAACATTTTGGGTCTTCATCATGTCAGTAACTTAGAGGATTGATAGTTGTATACATTTGTATGTCAGTTACAACATTTTAGGTCTTCATCATCTCAGTTACTTAGGTTTGATACTTGTATTATACTTTTGTATGTCAGTTACATTTTGAGTCTTCATCATCTCAGTAACTTAGGTTTGATACTTGTATACTTTAAGTTCAAGTAAATTGAAGAATCTCTTTTTTGTATTTTTATGATATAATGATCTACTGGTGATTCTCAAAAATACAGTCTTGTATGTCCATTGATTGAATTTGTAGTTTGTATATCTGTGGGCATGTTGAAAATGGGGTACTGGGTAATTGCAGGGGGGAAATGTGGGGTGAAATGGATTGTGACCAGGTCAACGAAGACTTTAACCTTTTTTTTTGTTGCAAAATATTAGCAACATCAGTTATCTATTGCTAAATTAGAACTGGAACCAATAATATTTAGTTCTGGGTAGGGGTATTCCTGTAATTAGCAACAGATTAGCAATGGCTGACATCTGTTGCGACTAAACAAGCCGCCGTTGTGAATTCCCGTTGCTGACCAAGATTCGCAACAGAGCTTATGCCGTTGCGAAAAATTGCAACATGGTGTTTTGCAACAGAGAACTGTCGTTGCGACCCCAGTCAGCAACAACCAGAGTCCGTTGCTAATCCTTAAAATGGTGTAGTGTTTGATCAGAACGAAAATCACATATAGTCTTATGTGTGGGAGGAAGATTGGTTTAAAGTCTTCAATTGAGTTGAAGAAACTCTTAGGCTGTAAAGGACGTTGAAAAGACGAGGGTACCCAAATGCACCACAATCTTTTAATTTCAACCTATAAGTCTGATATCAAGCGTGATCGTCTATGAAAAATAGTCGAGATAATACGACAACAAGGTATACACAGATAATAGTTACGGTATAAAAACGATTGACTACAGAATCACTATCAAGTGTCTTGGATTAACGTACTAGTGTATTTACTTTATTATAATAAAAAAATTATAATGCGGAAGTCAAGTAAATAACACAAACAAGATTTTGTTAACGAGGAAACCGCAAATGCAGAAAACCCCCAGGACCTAGTTCAGTTTTGAATACTCTCGGAATTAAGCCGCTATACAAATAACAAATCCAACTTTGTATAGTTGATACCAAGTAAACTACCCCTAGTTACTTAGTTCCCTCAGTATCCCTGCGTTTTCGACCTTTTGGTCACGCACGTGAATCTCAAGACAGAAATCACTATTTCAAGTTGCTTTGCTCCTTTTAATCATATTCCAAATAGTAAAGGAATAAATCTGTTTGGTAATCAGTCTATTAAATATTTGGTAAAATATATGTTGAGTCGTTGACAAAGTCTCTTATTTATAATCTAATAAACTCCTTTGTCTGGTTAGATCAATCTGAATCTTAATTATCGAAATAATCAATTTCCTCGTTTTCAATCAAACAATATAGAAACTCAAGGAGAAACTATAAAGTGATGCCAATCTTATCAACTAGATAATCACAAGTCTATTAAAGATTAACAAGATCTAGTTGGATCACAGACGATCAAGATGTGTGCACAAAATTCACAAGATATGAAAAATAATTAGATAAATCTTCTTCGTCCTCAAATCTTCGATTATCTTTAAAGTACCTGCACGCCAAAACTTGAATCATCTACTGATCAATCACGCATAGAACGAAGTTTGTTAACAATGGATTATCACAAGATGTCTTTAGATCTAACAATAGTTCTAAAGATCTCGTCGATACTTTGATCTAGTTTGAGTGACCCTTATGTCAGAAGAGAAAGCTCTCAATAATAATTAAAATAGGTGCAATCAAAGTTTCAACAACCGTTAGTCAATCAAATCAACAATCAAAAACTAAAATAACAATGCAATTGTCTAGTTTCCCACCAACGGTACTCGTCGAGCTTCTTGATCCCACAGAAGTCTTTAAACTAGCTATCTAAGATATTTCACTTAATTAGGTTACTTTCCTCTCCGGATAGACGGATCCACCAGAAACAACACGAATGAAGTTTGCCTAGCTCTTAAGATATTTCGCTTAATTAACTCTTATCATTAATGCAAACTCAAGTATTTATAAACCAAGGATGTTTGGACAACAAGGAAATTCCAAAACAAAAAATATTCTCAAGATATGCAATAAAGTACCTAATTTCGGTTTTTATATTTTCAATTAATGTCAAATAATATTTCTGAAATCTCTCTTAAAAAATTTGTATTATTAGTTTAGCACATTAATAATAATCCTTTTCTAGAGTATATGCTTTAATTGCTGGTAATTAAAACATATAAAATTGAAAATCATAATTAAATGTTTTTCAATATTTCGCTTTGGGATCACCTTGAGCATCAAGGAATATCTTTGATCAATTAATGATAAGAGTTATGCACATGTTCAAATGATGTCGACATCAAGAAGTTTCCTATCTTAGCAAATTAACCCTAATTCTAATTCACACACAACATTGAAAAATATGTGAATATTGGAAACTCAATTTTGCTCTTGGGACCGGTTATACCATGATTCCCAAACTAAGTTAGGATCGGTTATACCTTGTCATACTATATAGGCTATGACCGGTTCTACCTTGAATCTCAACATAAGTTAAGATTGCATCTACCTTGTTGTCATGCATTGGTCATCCAAATAATATTCAATGAAGAACCGGACCAACATACTTATGATTTCACTCTCGATTATGAAACAAGTTCATACATATACTTCCTTAAACAAATGTAATAATACATAGTTTCCTAGGATGAAATCACACCTATATCCCACACATAATCAAATACTATATACATATATTATGTTGATGTCGTATTTACGAAGTTCAAAAGATAAGCGTTATACTTCGTAATTCAATATAATTCCTTGATACTTTGATCATAATGCTATGACCAAGTCTAATCACTAGAGTGTCATAAATATAGTTTCGCGTGTTATATTTTCAATATAAAGAGACTTGAAAGATACGTTAGGAATGGAAACAAGTCAAATCAGTATTACTAACCTCAAGTGGAAGGAAGATGTCTTCGTTGTAGTTGTTACTTCCTCACATTCTTCAGGTCTTCAGAGTAATACTTGTAAGTATCAACATTCTAGTATAACCTAAATCAAGTTGACTCTAGTAATTAATCAAGCGACTCTAGATGAGTTTTAATAGTAAAATATGACAACCAAACTTGACATACCAACGCTTGGTGGGTTCAACCAAGTTATGATCTAACAGACGTCCACTAAGGGAATCAATTGCGCGGAGTCTTACGAAATTCAATAGGCGTAAGGAGCGCGACTGTAACTAAATCGTTGTGATGGTATATTCGGTCTCAACTGTATTCCATTCCAAAGTTTTGATAGTAGGATAGTGTCTGTAGTGGCTTAATACAGTTTGGTGTTCAAATCAGGACTAGGTCCAGGGGTTTTTCCTGCATTTGCGGTTTCCTCGTTAACAAAATTTCTGGTGTTTGTGTTATTTATTTTTCCACATTATATTATTTATCTTTATAATTAAAATGTCACAGGTTGTACGTAAAACAATCAAAGTAGATAAGTCCATCACAATTGTTGGATACGACTTGATTGATCTTTGGAATCGTCCAAGTACTCTCATGGAATAATAAAGTTCACGGGCTTGTCTATGTTTACATTTTGATTGTTAGAGAAAGAGATATAAGATCTTCTTATAATTCCTGATTGAGATTCATTAAGTTGTAACTCTCGGAATTGTAATTGAGTTTAGTCCATACAGGTTGCCTAATAAAAAGTTGGTGGTATATTTTTGTACCCCCGCGTTTTCAATTGGTATCATAGCAGGCAAACACGCGAAAGATCTAATAAGTCTGTGTTTGAAGCAATCCGACTTTATGGACAGATACGAAATCTTTGATAAACGCACCACCAGTTTGTAAAACACTGTTGTTATAGATTCTGTAAAAGAGTATGAGTTCTCAAACTCTCATATAGATGAACACTCTGTAATCCCTATTATCTTACTGATGGGTCTGACTCAGAAGTAGAAGGGAAGTAGCCAAAGAAAGTACTTAGATTTTAAAACATGTAGGATTTCAGTCTTCTAAGGTCAATCGACTGAAGCACAAAGTCAATACTCTCATTAGTATAATTTATGAACGTGATTTGAGAACAAGGATTTTTCTTGAAGAACATGCCGAAGTGAAATTGAAAATTATTTCGCTCGAGGCTAAACTCAAAGATAATTCCTTAGAAATAGAACGATTGTTGAGTAAGACTATTCCACGTTGCGTTACTGAATCTAAAGAATCTACCATGTGTACAACTTCTGAAAAGTCCGATGAGTTAGAAAAGGTAAGAACACTTGTTGTTCATGATAAGCTAAAAAAATCGCATTCAGAAACTTATAAAAAAAGTATCAATACTTTGTCAAGAGATGATAAGTCAAATTTCTCTGACCAAGAAAAAACTGTGTCTCTAAGGAGGAAGAGTTCTTCACAAAATGAGTATGATAAGACTACTTATTCTGATTTCATTGAAAATCAGAAAGTGTGTTTATATTGCTACACTAAAGAACATGTTCAAAGAAAGTGTAAGCTGAGGTGGGAAAACTATCAGTTTGGCCATCTCGAAAACACCTTGGATTTAATTCTGAAGGGTGTGACTGATATTCGGATATCTAAACCACTTGGGGAGAAAACACATTCAGGAAAATTTGCTTCTAGGAATATCAATACTGCTTGGTCCACGAATTTTCGAACAAGTTAAAAAGGTAGTATGAAAAATCGGTTAAACAAGAACTCAGAAAATCCGTCTCAGATATGGGTTCGTAAGGATACTCATAAAACCTCCTGTGAAAATTGATGAAAATCATCAATGAAATGATTCAACAAGTTAACATGAATTTGATCATTGCAGGATATAAATATCTTATTGGAAAACTGTCGTCCTCCTCCATAAAATCAGTTAAGGATTCTAATCTTGTCTCTTTTCATGATGACAGTAAATTCTATGATCACTTTTCGTGTCCAAAAAACATTTTTTTTTAGCGAAAGGAATAGGTAAAACAAAGGTAAACATCAGCACAATCCCTCTGGTGAGAGTTCGGCTCACCCTTGTGCAAGTTAGTCACAAGTCTTGGAACCTTATCCATAAAAATCCTGCTGGATAAGGACTTGTTGTATAACAAGTGTAGTTTTTGTCTCAAATAGTGCTTTGAGTGGTGAGCTATAATCTTTTTCATATTGCAACCTTTACGTATTTTCTATGGTTATTCCTATCAGAAAAGATTGCTACAATTTACTGTTTAGCCAGGCTCCAGAAAAGACAAGCATCCAATGATAATTTCTTTACATGAATATTAATGCTCTTGTACTCTAAACTTACTCGTTTATTGAGCTAAGAATGTGTTGATGTTCAAGAAGGAATACATTATCATAGAAAAAGGTAGAGAAATTGCAGTATTGAAAAATATTTTGTGCTCTCTGAAGTTGTTTATTTCCTTGAAAAAATTCTTCTTTTTAAAACATCATAGGGACGTTGGTTTGCGTACCTTGAGAAAGTACTCGTCCTCAAAAACCCTGATTTCTAGGAAAAGTCACGAACCGACCCCCTACCCAAAGAATATCTTTTTGTAAACTTTTTTATATACCCTAACTTGTGATTGAGAAATACTCATCCAAGGAATTCTGCAACCAAGTGTCTTCTATGTCACGAATCCTTGAAAGCATGGAAAGAGCTCTTAATTGCAGTGGTGTTGAAACAAGAGGAAAGAAGATAACTCTGGTTGATGACGAAGTTGTTGAATCATCTGGAAATATTCCTGGTGTGAATTATTATTTCTCTTAAGATCATCAAGATGTTGAGTGTGAAGAGATGATCTTTGCTAATGTTGTTTATGATTTTCTTAAATAATTTGAGGAAGCAAAGCTAGAACTTGTTGAAACACAAAAAGGTCTGGACATGTTACAAACTAAGTTGAAAAAGGTTTTTGCTAACCTTGTTCTCATGTTTGTGATCTTCTCAATGAGGATATTTTCTCTGAAGAATCCGTGCATACAGTTAATGAAAAATTCAAAGGTCTCAATACCAATAAAGAGTGGAAAAATCTAGTTTTTTTTGTTTTTTCCGTTTATGTGCTAGGAAACTTCTTATGAAAATTTATTCTTGTGTTCAAGAAGGATAACTAGGGTTTGGTATAGCATATATTATGATTACACAAGCTATCTACAACAATTTTCATCTTGCATGTTTTTAGATTTATTTATTTACATTCTAGAGTTTTTGGAAGATGAACTTGTAGTATTTAATCATTATTGATTTTATGTATTACATAGTTTTATGAAATATATGTGTCCTTTACTTTTTGTGAATTGAACTGATATCTCATATATGCTCAAAAGTTAAATCTATTAAGTTTTATGAACTAAAAATTGAACAAACTTTGTGAGAATTTTTCGCAGTATTGATTTACTCGTGGTCAAACTCTTGTGTAAAAACTGCATTATCAACTCCGTAAGATTTTCTTACGTTGAGTCATATCGATTGAATTATCTCCTTATTCGTAACTGACATTGACATTAATTTATGTCGATGTTTAGGATACAAATTCATGTGATTTGTTAATGTTCGACAAAATCCTTTACTTTTTATATATTAAAGTACGGTAATTCATGTTGTTCTCTTCAGAATGACAACAAATGGGGGAGAGTTCTTAATTAAACTTGTGCTTAAATGCTATATCTTTGTGGGGAAAGTGGACGTGGAATACAAAGGGGATACTTGTATCTTAAATCTCCTAGATGAGACGCTAAATATCTCATACTCTGTGATATCATCTAAATTAAAGTTGATGTGTGTTCCTTTATGTGACGCCCCAAATATTAAATCTGCTTAGATAATAGGATTACAACCTAATTGAAGCATCAAATCTAGTTTATCGAATTTAAGAATCATAATTACATAAAGTTAATTCAAACTCTCTAGTACTTTATCAACGAGAAATTCTCAATGTGATATAGATATAATAATGCGTTGTTTTACAGATAAATAATATTACTTACATAAAAGATACATAGGCGCAACCTAATTCCTTAAAGCTTTAAATTACAATAAGGATTCTTCATGCACATCTCTTCTTCTAACAATCGAAAACTGAAGTGGGAACGAGTGAGCACATCATCCTAAAAGGGCGCTCAATGGAAACACGCAACTCTCAAGTAATCACTAACATGCCTCACGGGTCTAAAATAATAACAATAACTTAAAGAACGATGATAAGTTCAAACATTCAGAAATCCATGCAACAGGAAGCATGTGTTATCCTAATCTCGCCAAACTCATTGGAGAAGACGACGCGGGAACAACCCTAATCAATAATAATAACATCATCCACATGACGTTTCCGCCCAAATCATGACTCCGAATATTATCATCAAGATCAGAAAGTTAGACAATCAAGTATAATATACACACAAGGGATTTCTCCCAAATAAAATAGTATATATAATATCAAAACGGATGACTTGCCGCCCTACTAAATACTATTTCCAATGGATGACTTACCGCCCTACTATCTTAATAAGCAATAATATCAAAACGGATAACTTAACGCCCCACTAAATGAAATGGTTATAATGATATCAAAAAGGATTACTTACCGCCCTACTAAAATAATATTGTCGACGGATGACTTACCGCCTTACTCAACTTAGCTAAGAGCCGTGGGAAAACACATACACTGTCGCGGGAAAATCACACAACGCATATTACACATACACAATTACATTCAAAGCAAACACCGCATATGCAACTATAATATACACTCATATAGATATTAAAAGCACATCATGCTCGCAAGGAAAAGAAACTCAATGATTACAAGAAAGTTACAAAATTCCAACCTCTTTTGATGACAAGCCATGCCTACCTCGAAATCCATAATCCATTGGTTCATCCTTTGAATCGATCGTTAATATAGACTAATTGTTCATAACACAACAAGCACTCCAAGAATTTAGCCACTAGGTGATGTGATTTCAACTTTGTTGTAGTAAAAGGTTCGTTGAGACTTGTGAAGATTCGAGTTTTTAAATTTAATAAAAATATACAATAATATTACAAATGGTGCAAGAGGTACTGGAACTAAGGATTCGACCAATCTTTATAATATAAGGTTCACTTATTTATTCTCAACAATTTTAGCTCAAGAAATATATACATGGACTCTATTTTTTCCAAGGTAGATTCTCAAAACATTGATTGTAAATGTTAAGCATGGGACATCAAATCACCTAAGCTAAGCATGACCCATCTAATCAAATGACAACCAATTTAATCAAATCGTATTTCAATTAATTTTAGTGCAAAAGTCATAAAAAAGAATAAAACAAATTTACCCATGTATGAAGTTCGGCCTCCTCCGTCATCCTAGTGTTGGGGTTTAACTCATCATGTCGAAAACACACTAAAAATATGTATTCATGGCTCAAAAAGTGTTTACAAGAAGAGAAAATA
>JAJJMB010012638.1:5779034-5842094 GCA_023531105.1 Papaver atlanticum | reverse complement strand
TTTCCGGGGTTCCTCCGACACATTTTTGGGGTGCTTCCGGTGCATTTCTGGGGTGCCTTTAGTACTCTATCCTGGGGTGTAAAACACCACTTTTCGAACCAATTTTGCCGCAAGAGCTTATTTCCTAGAAAAGACTTAAAACAACTTTATTAGAAATAAAATGAGTCCTAGATAATGTAGTTATGGGTGAAAATGCGTTACACTTACGTGCTTATCACTAGGCTTATATAATGTTCATAATAAAATATCATACAAGTCTCCGGTTGATGTCTAAGTTGAATAACTAATGGTTACATTTTTATCAACGTTTCTAAAATCCGATAATTAATTAGTTATTTGGGCACAAATAAGCACAAGTTAATCCAAGTAGGGTCAGTTCTGGTGCCATTAAAAAGAATGATGTTTTGGGGACTACTCAAAAAAGGTGGGGGACTACTCTTCTATTTTGGGGTGGATATTTGAAGTAAATTTGAGCCACCCCTTAACTTAGTTTTTTTCTAATACCAAACTTGCCCTTGGTGATTAAATTAGTTAATGTAATGATTAATTAGTGTTAGTGTAATGATTGATTAGTGAGGTTAGATTAATTAGCTGAGTGTTTTTACAAGAATAATTTTTGAGAAGAAGGGGTTTTTTTTTTTTTTTTAAGATGGTTGATTTCGAAATGAGGGTTTTGGGTACTTAGGTATACTTCAAATTTAGTTAATGTTGCTTGAATTGACAAAAACTTTCGAAAAAATGAGAAATTTATAAACTGATTTCGACCATGGAAATGAAGTTCGGCTACGACATCTGAAGAACAGGTAGACGAACTCATCTGCAAGTTTAGTTCGGCTAATGGTTCTGAAGACACAGGTAGCCGAACTCAACTTTAATGGAGTTTTTGCTTTCAGAGAAAAGTTCGGCTAGGAAAAAGAAAGTTGCAACGTAACCGAACTAAAAGTTCGGCTGGGAATTTTTTTCTCGACGTAACCGAACTCAATATATAGGTTTTCAGAAAAAAGTTCGGTTAGTAGAAAAAAATTGCGACAAAACCGAACTAAAAATTCGGCTAGGAAAAAAACGAAAAAAAGTTGCGAAGTAACCGAACTAAAAGTTCGACTGGGAATTTTTTTTTGCGAGGTAACCGAACTTTTTTCTGAAAGAAAAAACTCCATTAAAGCTGAGTTCGGCTAGTTCGACAAACTGTTTCACATAATTCCTAACCGAACTTCTCTCTGCAACTTTCATTTTCAATTCATTTTGATGATTACTTCTCATTTCTTCAACCAAAAACGAATGACAAGTAATGGGTTTGGTAGAATATCTTCGCTAATGATTTAAATTAAGCTATATACATGGAGGTGTTGGTGGTGGGTGGTGGTGGTAGTTGGAGGTGGTAGGTGATGGGCGGTGGTGGTGGGCGGCGGTGGTGGGAGGAGGTGGTTATATATATATATAGGTGATTATTAGGTTGGTTTTAAATTAAATTAGGTTAAGGGTAGGTTAGTCATTTCCACACTTTAGGACACCCCTTATAAGTATAGGGTGGACATTCATATAACAAAGTAGTCCCCCACCTTTTTTGGGTAGTCCCCAAAACATCATTCATTAAAAAGCTCCCGAAAAGAACTCTACAACTTGGCAGAAGGGACCGGGTCCAAAAGAAATATGAAACTGAAGCCCAAGCCAGGCGATCCTGAACCGGTCCGACCTAATAATCTGGCCCAAACCGATGAACCGACCCTTGAACCAAACCTCTCTGACTCGTCTGGATCGGACGAGTCAAAATCTAACTGAATCGTCATTTTAACAAACACTAAAAGGCCAATTATTCCAGGTTTGGCAGGTTTAAGATACTGTCTTTGAGTCGTGATATCTCCTCGATTACTTGATGAAAATGGATTTCTAATATCTTTATAGATTTACAGGATATGCCTCTACAAGTTATGCATAGTGAGTACATATCAATTCTCGATCCAACCTATCCAATTATTCCCATTAATATGATCACTCGCGTATGATTTTACAAGTTCAGACACAATGAGTCAACTTTGAGGATCCACATCTCCTTCCATATTTATCCAAATTGATTGAATCAAAGATCTTTGGTAATGTGAGGGACTCCTCTACAGTTTTCATGCTTGCAAATTCGCACTATAAGGCTATCAAATTCATGCAACAACATAAGGCAGGGACACAAGTTTGCATGCTTGCAAATTCGCACTGTAAGGCTATCAAATTCATGCAACAACATAAGGCAGAGACACATACTTTCACATAAAATCATGGTTTCTATAAACAAAGAACTTGAATGATTCTGCTTTGTTTCAATATTTAGCACACACCTAATCATTAAAAACACATCATAATCTATAGGTAAGGTTACCTTAATTAGTTTGTAAGTCAAGTTCTATTCAACCTCACAATGAAATCATCATCAAGAACCTTGTCTTAGTTTCCACTTCCTTTTCTCCCTTCCTTGTCTAATAAATCTTCCTCTTTAATTTCTCTCATTTCACTTCCTACATCTAAATAATCTTTCTACTCATTTCCTTCTTATTTCTCATCATCTTTCTATTTAAGTTTTGAAAACTCAAACTGTTCTTCTACTGTATTATCTTCCCTAAATGTTTCTAATTCTATCTAATGCTATCATTCTCTCTTCTTATCCGAACTTACAGCAGCTGCTCATCTCCCCACTCATTCAAAGCAAGTAAATAGCTCCACCTCCTACTCAGTTTCACGTGAACGAAAGGAAAGATATAGAAAACTCCATTTGGTGTTTGACCACTATACATATGCCATACACACTTATAACGTATGGGCCAACATCTGAAAATTAGGTGAAAGGCCCATTCTCAACTTTTCCTAGCAAACCAATAACCCATTTAACAAGTCAAACCCGAGGTCAAACAGAATTGACCAAAGTCAAACATGGCACTCTAGTTTCCGGTCACCAAGTTTTCTCGGCCACTATCCGATTGGCGCACTTAGTAGTTCATTTCGTGCATTTTTCAAAAGGGAAACTTATCTCTGCCCATTTCTTCCTCTTTTTATACGAGTAGCCCACCATTAAGATTCAGAATCTGTAGAACCCATAGGTATATTACTTTACTAAATTAACCTTTGATAAACTAGGATTTCATATTTATTTGTTTTGAAAGATTAGCATAAATATGGGCGGTGAAAAAAGTCAAATAGCAAAGATATAGGACAGTTACCCAAATCATGGAATTCTTGTTTATCTCGCCGTCATCTTCTCCCCTTTTTTTTTCTTCGTCTTATACGGTCAAATGTGGAGTCATTATCATCGTTTGTTTCATACACTCAGAGCTTCCCCCAAGAGTAAAGGTAAGATCTATGATTTTCACACTTTAATTTGAGTTTTTTCCAAAAATCACAGTAGATAACATGAGCCAATAATTGTGTTCTTGATGCATATTTTGTTGCAATACAGTACATTAGTAATCATGTTAATCGTTTTCCAAAACTTTAAATCTATAATCTTAATGATCATGTTAATCGTCTGATAAAAGGTATGATTGTGATTTTTTGAATTATCCATTTATCACCATGACAAATTTGGCTAGAATCACCTTATGCATGTTGTTTGAACGATTGGGTTAGTTTGCCAAGACGATTTGAACGGCTGGGTTAGTTTATGTCATAGATGATATTCGTAATTATCACAGATATTCGTAATTATTACAGGTGAATCGTGCTTGTTTATGTAATAGATGATATTCGTAATTATCACAGATATTCATATTTATCACAGGTGAATTGTGCTATTTTTAGTTTATGTCTTTTCTTTTTTTTTAATAAAATTCTGATTTATAACTTAATTTACTTTTTTCATGCTATTCATGGTGAATCGTGCGTGGCGTAGAGCAGTAACAAGATGAAAAAGAAACGTGACACAGATATTGTATGTAATGAATCCAGTACCGAAGGTGAAAATTGTCAAGAACATACTGACGATGATGCAACTGAGTCGGCAGCAAAAAAATGTCAAAAACTCAACAGGTGGATCCAAAGAAAAAGTTTGAACAATACAAAATTTTTGAGACTTTGAGTCTTATTAGTAGCATGGATGATGATGATGATGATGAAAAATGAAAATTGAAAATGTTCTTCGAAAGAACAATACCATCGTAAGTTTGTTGAAACATTAATTCTCCCGTACATGCTATTTTTATTTTAAAGCTTCCACTAACCTTGAAGACTTGTTTAACAGTTAATGTGCTTGGAGGTCAATAAATGAATCCGGGGAAGAAATTCTAGTTTTGGGTTTACATGTTCAGGATCTTGTTGATCATAGTTTTTTGGAAGCCGAACTACTTCAATATTACATGTAAAAGCTGGAGATGAAGCAAAAGGATGAAGAATCTAAAATCGTGAACAGTCAAGATGTCAAAGTATACACACCATCAGCATTCATGGCGCCGCATGCATTTGTAAGTAAATCTTTGTTTTTTATTTTGATGATTTTATACGGAAATCGCATATAACTTAACCTGCATATGGGCTGATCCTGATAGGTTTCTGCACATTAGCCGCAATTTCACATTCAGGAAATTTTAGTTATCACTTTCCAATTTTCAGAAAATTACATCCATCACAATCTAGTTTTTGTAAATTTGCAATTATCACAATTTAATGTTCGGAAAATTACAATTATCACACATACAATTTTTCAGAAAAATGCAATTATCACTATTTAATTTCAAGAAATTGAGGTTATCACAACATGCGGAGCTTAATGGATGTTTTTTTTTTTTTTTTTTTTTAAATACAGGTTTCTGTGAAAGACGATGATGCCTCTGGTATTCAAACTCATGTCCATGACTTTATAATGAGTATACCAGACGGTGTGCAAGAGTTGTTCATTCCGATATTTTCATCCTCAGTCTCACACTGGACATTGCTACACCTCTCATAAAGAATCTCTCAAACACTGACTGGAGTACAAAATCAGTATCAACAGACAGTTGATTGCATTGCCCATACAATTCGAAACGTATGGACCAAGGATTGAGAACAGTCCAACGATTACATACACTATTCTTCAAGGTTTCAACAGTACTCTTTTTCGTCACATGTCAAGATAAGGAATCCTCTTCAAAGAGAATAATGGCTTCAACACTCACCTCCATAGCCTGGTACAAAATTAAAACTGAAAAATGTCAGCTCAACCATACAAAGCGTTGTTTGATAAAGATTTATATTTTCACAAAATAATGAAAACCGCAATTAACACGTCATGTGATAATTAAAAATTTATATGATAGATTGAACTATCACACGTTGACAAATGCTAAAACCCATGAAAAATAAATAAATAAATAAAAACACCAAAGCGATTAACAGCTAATTGATTGATTCATTTGAAAAATATATTTGTTGATTGAAAAGATTATACATACTTGTTGATTGAAAAGATTATACGAATCATACAAAAACTACATGCAGGTATATGAGCTACTAATAGAGGTAAAGATCAAACCTAAATAAAAGTCTGCATTGATTATCAAAAAAACTTCTCAAATGCTTACCAAACCCAAAACCTTTGCAACTAAAGATGAAAAAGAAAAGACAATAGAGATTACCTGAATATGATGTTGTCGATATCTTTTTTACTAGTAAAAAACACAAAACCAAAAACACCGGCAGTAGTTTCTCCCTTAAAATTTTCAAAATCTTGTTTTGCCATCACTGTCACTCTTCAAAATCTTCTAAAAAGGGAAACAAAAACTTGTTTTGATATGCTAGATAAAAGGAAAGTGGAAACGATGAGATATTGTTAGAAACTTCCCACAAAAAATGCCCACAATAAATGCCCACTAATTGACCATTAACCAAATCAACGATTTTTTTATATAAATAAATTTACTAATAACAATTAACTAACGGAAGTTAATTAAGTCCATCACAAAATGTGGAACTTTAAATCTAATCTAAAGCTACTAATCCTGACCGTAGATGGTATATTTTGGGCTACAGATATAAACCATCTTAATGATGGGTTTCTGAAAGAGAGAGGAACCAGACTTGGGTTCCTCCGAAATTTCCACTTTTTCAAAGATCTACCTAATGGTATTATTAGTTTACGTAAATTATTATTACTTATCGATCAATTTAATTAATTAGTTTGTTATACGATGTAATCGGGATTTGACTAGCAAAACTAGGTTGACCTAGTTGCGATCCTTACACTTTAAGTCTTGAAGCATTTTTTGTTTTAATTCATTATGATCCCATAGATTTCGTATCTTTGCCAATTTTTATTGATAAAAAGGGGGGAAATTAATTAGTAGTTTCGCACTACATACATAAGGTTTACGGATTATTATGTAAGGGGGGGTGAATCAATATCTATGGGTTTCACCTATTATGCAAAAGATGTAAGTATTGATTAAGGGGGACAAACATATCACCGTAGTATTACTTCAAAAGTTGTGATACAATCGAACTTTGGAAAAGATAATAATTTTATGTTTCTGTATAACGACGATTGGGAATATTTGTTTTCAAAGTTTTTATCGCTAAGGATATTCAATAACAACGATGCTGAGTTGGACACGTTCAGAATCATTGTAACTTGAAATAACGAAGAGTTCTAAGAGTTGAAGAAACCAAGGAAGTCAAGCATGATGGATTCAAGGAAGCTTTTGAATCTTTTATTTTTTATCCATATGTATTGATAGTTTTGTCACTAAAATTGACAAAGAGGGAGATTGTTAGAGCATTGCTCGGTCGAACTCACAAGTTTTGCTATATCAAGTTTGTTGTCAAATTTAGTTGATCAAAACTATATCTTGATTTCTAGTCTACAATTAGTCAAGTCTCGGATTAGGATAAAAGTGTAGTTCAGAAACAGACATCATGGCAGTCACCATTACGTTCTACCATTTGAAGGCGAAGATCAACCAAAGCTTTTGGAGAACTTCTTCAATAAAAGATAAGTGAAGACTGAACCACCTATTTCTCAAGTTATATTCATATTTCTATATATGAGACGTTATCGCATGACTAATTAGACTATCATAAGCATATCAAGAATTTCGAGTCAAGTTTATCTTGGTAATTAGTTCTCGAAATATAATGACTAAGCTTAATGAACATTTGTTCATACTTGATGAATTTCGTTTAGGAACAATTTATTGTTCATAACTAAAATCGTGATTCAAGGTTATCATTCGAAAATAGCCTGGAACAATGAAATGTGTCATTGATGTTATTTGGGAATGTTTCGAATTGATTTAGAGAGAAATATAGAACTGTTGTAAATCTGGATACATGACAGTATGCATACCCGTCTAACAAACTGGGAAAACCTGTATAGGTCCGGAGCCGTAGTTCATGTACCCAGTACACATAACGGGGTAGCTATATGTCGACAACAACTTTTTGCTACGAATACCAGTTTACATACCTTCAAAAGTCTGTGAACTCATGAACCCTGAACGGTACGCATACCAGTATGCATACCGAAAAAGAACTGTCAGTTTTGAAACGGTATGGTATCCATACCCGGTACGCAAACCAGAAAAGTTCTATAAGTTCCGGAACTCAATTTTTTCTTAAGGGTACACTTACTTAGTAAACGTATCATGAAAAATTTGGTCAGAGACAAGGTTGAAGTGCATATACTTATCTTGTCGAATAATTTCATATGCACTTCTCCGAGATAATTAGCATTTGAATAATCTCTAAAAACACTATAGACATATTTAATCACATGATTGTGACTCAAGATTAAAGTCTTAAGTTTTATATGAAATTGATCAAGCTTATAGTTCAGTTGGCTAGTTTCGGCTAACTATTCATGAACGTTGTCGTTGTACACGGTTCGGTTATGGTCCATCCTACCCATAGTATATAGCTTGTTATGTTAGTCAGTGATAGACGCATTTATGTGTCTATTTTCATCTCTATTGTGTATATTGTTAGTACCCATTTTTGTACTTATTTTGGTATTTTATCTCTTTGTAGGTGTTTTTGGAGAAATAAGCTTTTGCGGCGAAATTGGCTCGAAAAGTTGATAAAATGCAACCCAAGGGACGAGTGTTATGCGGACTCCAGCAACGGATAAGGGGCGACCACTGGATAAGGGGTAACCTTTCCCCTTCACATTCAAATTCTATTTTTGGCGGGAAACCAAAAACAGAAAACATGCAGTTTTGGTGGTAGTGATTTGGAGGAGTTTGAGGTCGATTAAACCTCTTATTTTCATAGGGTAGACTCCTTATGGGTCTAGAAATCTAACATGGGTGTTTAAATTGATTAAACTGGGCTCAATCGACGGGTTTTGATCTCAACAGCAAAATATGGAAAGTCACGTGTGTGACCGATTTTAGGAAATTATAGAGAGATTAAAGGCAAGATTTTCTTCCCAAAGCTTAATATCTATCTAAGGAAGAGTTTAGAATCAAAAGGAAAGCCCAGTTATGCGTGGAAATTCTAAAACAAGAAATTGCCGCAACTTTGCCGTGAAGAGAAAGAAAAAGATTTCGGAAGATTTTGGAGAGATTTAATCGCTCTTTTTGATATAAATAGATTGGTTGGGTCATATATAAGGGGTGTCGAGAGTTTGGGGGGCTGAGAAGGGATGAGGGGTGAGAAATCAAGACGAACAAAAAGCTACCTGCTGCTGTTTTCTGCTGGTGCGGAGCTGAAGAACACGAAGAACATAAGACGCACACTGAACAGTCGCGAAGAACACGAAGAACTTCGACCCACACTGAACCGTCGCAGAAGCAGTCTTATATTAAACTACAGAAAGCTGTTATCGTTTTTGACTGTCTTTGCTTAATACTTTCAGCGACCATTACCTTCCTTACAACAAGCTTTCTGTAACTATAGCTCATCCTTTCTAATAAAAACACCTTATTTGATCAATGAAATCAACTTTTGAGCATATTTCTAATATGAGGAGTTAAACCCCAACACTGGGATGACGGAGGAAGCCCTATTTCACGCATGTGGTAATTCTAATAATTCTTTTATGACTATTTGCATTGATTTTTAATTGATTTATGATTTTTATTGAATGGGTGTGATATTGTTTGATGATGTATGCTTGGTCAATGTATTTTTGATACATCATGCTTTTGATTTACAGTCATTGCTTTTCAAAAATCTACTTTTGGCAAAGAATAAGAGTCCATATTTTTTAATATTTGAGCTATAATTGATTGGAATTATTATTTGAATCACATGAATGAAATTTGGTGGAATCCTGAGTCCCAGTAACTCTCGCACCTTTGTAATATTTTTGTATATATTTTTATTAAATTTAAAAACTCGAATCTTCACAAGTACGAGTGAACGACAACCTTACTTACCACTTTAAAATTACATCAGTCAGATTCAAAGATTTATCTAACGGTGGATATTGTTTGCTTGGTTCCAAATCTATCTTAGCTTAAACCTAAAGCAACCTATACTTTGAAAGTCTATATAAGGGGAAGCTCAAGCAACTGGGATCTTTAAATTCTGACAATATCTTTGTGTGTCCTAGTTGTAAACTAGAGTCGTCCTCTCCTTTAAACCCTTCTAAGGTTTAACGACTAAAAAAACTTCATAAGGATTCGTGAATCCAGGTCCAACAATCTTTTATCTTGATAGTTCGTGTATCCTGATCTTGTTTGGTTGTTGAGCTGCTCACTCGAACAAGATATATAGAAATCGAAAAGTTCTCTGCGTCTCATACTTTGTGGTTCCACAGGTTTAATATTTGTGAGGTGAATAATAATCTAGACTGCTCTTCAGGAAGCATAAGTGCGGATTTTGAGGTTAGCTAGACTTGCCTATAGCTATCGATTTCCAGTCTCACCTTGATCTATCAATCAAAAAGGAAATCACACATATAGGCTTATCTGTGGCAGGAAGATTGATTTAAAGTCTTCAATTAAGTTGAAGCAACTCTTAAGCTGTAAAGGACGTCAACCAATTAATTGCCACTACACCATTTTGGTCGATTAGAAACAAAACGTACATGTTACAAAACTGGGTTGTAGCAGCTATGTTCTGTTACGAAACGAGGCGTTACATTTTTTTTTTGTTGCGGCTTACTGGCTGTTACAAAATTTGGGTTGTAACAATGGTTGTAATAGAGAGCAGCTATTATTACGTGGAATTTCATAATAGAGTTGAGTTGTTACAAATTATTTGTAAGTGAGAAGTCGTAACAGGGCTAAGCTGTTACTACGTGTCATTTTGAAACACCTCGCAGCTGTTACTACAAGATCGTTTGAAACAACTTACAACAGTCACTAATTTTTTAGTAACACCAAAAATAAATTACTTCTAGTCAAATATTCACCCTTTGACCTAGTCAACATTTACCATGGTCAGTACACTTTCAGCCGGAAAATTCGCCGGAATTCAAAACAACCTGCTAATCTTTCATTCCATTCATTATACAGATTCAATCACACATTCAACAATAACTTCATTTATTAATAATAACTTTTTCTTTTCTATATTCGAATCAGTTCATAACTTAAAATAAAATATCTAAGTTCTATTCTATTACATAATTCCTAATTTTTATTCCTAGGGCATATGAGATAAGATAAAACCAACAGAAACAAGGCTCATATAATAAGTATTTGCCTTCTCATAATTGGTGAAGCTGATGGAATCCAATGCCGCAACATCTATGCAGTAACTTCAACGCCCATTGTTCTTGCACGAGCCGTCTTTTCCAAGAACGAAGCAGTATCAAACCTTAATTCACATTTCATCCATCCCACAGATCCTTCATCAAACCTTCAAGTCATAACGAGAAGTACAAATAATTAAGAAATAATGTTTAGATACATCATGCCATGTCAAATAATTAAGTATTAAGGTTCAGAAACAAGTTCATAAAAATCAAGCATGCCATGTCAAACCAACAGAAACAGGTTCAGATAAATCCGACATGAACCCATACTTAAACACCATGTATAAACAAAACCCATAATTATTTGAATACCATGTTAGCCTTCACAGTTACTTCATCTGGCCTAAGAATATCATCGAAACACACCTTGGAAAAAACCCTAATCCTAAGACCAGAGTCTATCTAACTGTTGTTCCTTGATGTTCAGGATCATGAAATTGTAAACTTCAAACTTAAAAAGGTTGTGTTGGTTGTTTTCCAACATAACTCTAGGTAGGAGCAACGAAAATGAATTTTCGATAAAGACCAATATCATGAAATCTCAAATTACGTTAAGAGAATTTACATGTTTCGGTAAACTCGTAACTTCTGGACTTCTTGATATTGCCCAAATTTTGCACCTTGAATGCAATAAATTATCAATTAAATTAAATTTCCAACTCTAGATGTTCAAGTATATAGATTTAAAAAGGACCTCCTTAAAAATTGACTTACCTAAATATAACTTGATCGGATGCAAAAATGACACATCACGTTCATGCCCAATTGTTTCATGCTCATACCAAGGGAAGCACCTAAAATCTGAAAATAAAATAAAAATCACATATATAGGAAGACGAATGTAATAAAATGAAGAAATAGCTTATGAAAAGTTAAATAGCAGTTTAAGTCATTTTACCTATATCGCTGCATCTTTTATGAAAGGACCCAACAAAGTCAACAACGGCATCCAAGAAGAATTGATTGAAAAACTCTTCTACTTGAATCTAGGGGAATAGCATGAAATTTTACTTCAGATGTAGCTTTTCACGGTGCATAAATTAATATAAGTAAAATCATACTCTAAACAAAGATAAATTGCATATTCTGATACACCAGCAGCAAAGAAGACAACATTACCTCAAAGTTTTATTCAGTATCCTTAGTATAACGTTCTGGTACTACAAACAAAAAGAACATTCATCGAATTAAGAGTAAAACCCAAAAAAATTATCGAAAATTTCCTTAAATTTGGAAATAAAAGAGTTAACTAACCTTGAGGAGCGTCAGCATCCTCAGGCGTCCACCTCAAAGACTATAATGAAGATGAAGGATCAGTAGATAATGGTTATGTATGTTCAACAATTTCATCTACTTATGAAGGTATTTCTGCTGATACATCCACATAAACTATTCCATTACTACCACTAAACGAGAGTTCATGACTTACTTGCAGAAAAGCATCAGTGTTGCTGATGAAAAATATAGTTGCAAATATGATAAACCCCTTTCTTATTAGCAGTTATGAGAATCATGCTTGGTAAACAAAATTTCCCACGACGATACTTGTCTGGTGTAGCGATTCCGTTTTCTGGGGTTCTGTCAAAAGTAGCAGGCAAATTGTCTAGAAGGAGTTTGATCTCACACTTCGAGTCCTAATATAGAAACAACACATTAAAAACAATTAACGACAGAAAAACATACGAAGTTGGTGTTAGATTTTTTATAGTGTCTTAATTCTGAGAGTATTCAAAACTGGACTAGGTCCCGGGAGTTTTCTGCATTTGCGGTTTCCTCGTTTACAAAACCTTTCTGTGTCATTTACTTTGTTTTCCGCATTATAATTTTTATTATAATTAAGTAAAATACATAAGTGTGTTAACTACATAACACTTGGTATCGATCCTACAGAGTTTCAGTTATTACCAAACCTATTATCAAGTGCACTCCTTGTTGTCGTATTGTCTTGATCTCGTATCCACAGACAATCACACAACGTGTGTAACCGAATTGTTGTATTGTGTCGACTCTTTCCATAGACGATCACATTCGGAAGAGAACTTATAGGTTAAAACAAAAAGATTGTGGTGTATTTTGGTACCGTCGTCTTTTCAGAGAACCACCTGCTTGTATTCACAATGCGATAGGTGTTGAAGACGGAAATGTTGTGCCAATTCCTATTGACTTTGATAAAGTTTTTTTTCTCTCTTATTTTTTTCTTTTTGTTGGAGGTTTTGTCCCTTAGTCCCCCTCTATTTTTTTATTATCTTTTGATCGATAAATTACTTTTAATAAGTTTTGCGGAAATCTTATGTGTGTGAATCCGATATGATCTTATACGTGGTTGATATGGTTAATTATGAATAAACCACCAGAAGTTTATATCAATGGTTGGTAACCATTATTATAATTGATTATCATCTCATAATCAATTATCCATCCCATAATCCATTATATGAGTGTTTATTAAAATTTCTAATAATTGCTTATTTTAATATGATAAAATAAATAGAAGAAAGTTATTTTTACAGATTATCATAATCAATTACTTTTTGAGCAAAATTGATTTGGATTTTTCTTCTTTTTATTTTCTCTAAACCATCAACAATAACTTGTGCTGAAGGATTTTTTCTTTTTTGAATCTCAAACACCATCTCTGTTAAATTTAATCTGTAGCCATGGATCAAATGAATGTCCATCACCCCAAGGATCCCTTGCTTATCCGAGGGAGACTTGATGCTTGTACTGCTTCGTTGAAGGTAGTTGAGAACCATGTTTACGGGCGGAAGAAAAAGATGAGAAAGCTAAACGATAACTTGAAAATATCAATTACTGAGAGTTTAGGAATGTTTACCACTTTGGCTAATGAATATGGGCTAGAGGTCACTATTCCCGTCGAGACCCAATCTTTTGTTGCGGTACTTAAGATCCCGGTGATATCTATAGGAAGAAGGGAGCATCGTCCGGTAAGACTTTTTTAAAAATTATCCGGGATAACCGCATCTGATATTACTGAGATTCAAGCTTTAGATACTACAGTAGAAGCTGAGGCTCGTGCTGCTGCGGCTGCACAATTGGTGATGAATTGTCGCCTCCACCTCGTTAAGTTGGATATGGACTACACAGTGTGCACCAAACTATCAAGGTATAAGACCCAAAGCAAAGACAATATAAGTATATTAAGGTTGCTTGTCTTTTGTATCTTGATAGTTTTTCAGTAGACATATTTTTTTTATCTCTTGTTATAATTTCAAGATTTTTGGTTTGACTTAGATATTAAATGTGTTCTTTTATTTCTACTTTGAAAGATATATTAATCAAATTTGGAGCACTAGTTGTCATACATTGCTTTCGTTAATACAATTTTCGGAGTTTGTTAGTGAAAAAAAGAAGCAAATAGTGGATTAAAAAAATATTTTAGGTTATCTTGCTTTCCTCTCTTGTTTACAACGTTTTCTAAGATAATCAATTATTTAAAATTTGCCCAAAAAGTGGCGGATTGCTTTTGAAACCAATGAACTTGGGTAAGATAGAAGAGAGCGGAATTTCATGTGTAGGGGTGAAATCCAGAGATCTATGAAGGAAGGTCAGTTTTAAATAATTGATTATCTTAGAAAACACTCTCAAAGAATAGAGGAAAGAAAGAAGAACTAGGACCATCCGCTATTGTTTTTTTGTCTCTCTATTGATACTTTAGAGAAATAAGAAGAAAAAACTCAAATCAATTTTGTTAAAAAAATAATCAATTATGGTAATTTTTAAAAACAACATTTTTCAATTTATGATTATAATGGATTTTTTTAATTATGGTTAAAATAATCAATTATTAAAACTTTTTTTATTTATGATTATGAGCCATAATCAATTATGATAATGGATATCAAACAGCTCAATGACCATAAATTGATAATCATAATTCCACTGAACAAGGATGATATTTTGTCAAGGAAAAGAATTTCTAGGAACACCGATAAAATGGAAGCAGTTGGACTTGCAACATCTTGATCTCTATTTCCATATTTAGCTTTATTAGTCGTGATTTTGATTGGTATTTGAGCAACTTCGTCGCGCCTATCATCTAGCAATTCCTTAAATGGATCTTCATCTTCTTCTTCACTTGTATCTTGTGCGCTTCCTGTGCTCTTACCATTATGTGCTTAGTTTGGTAATGCTACGGATTTTGATCAGTCTTGGGTAATGTAAGTTGATTCTGTTAGAATGATTTTTTGAGAACCATGAAATTTTTGAAAGAGACCATTCTTTCCTTTTTGGTAGGTCATTATGATGTAAAGTTCAACACCTATTTTATTTTATTTTTGTAAAGGAATGGTTATATTAAACGAAAAAAAGATATTTACAAGCCATGAAGAAGACATATCTCACATATACATGTGAAATATTTCCTACCAATGAAATAAAGACTGGTTTACAAGATAAGCTTTAAGTACATTCTTACCAAAAATCCAAAGAATTACAGTTTGCTTAATAAGCATCTTAGTCTCATTCACATCTTTAGCTCTACCACCAAAATCTCCATTACATCATTCCTTCTAGATATGCTACAAAACATCATAGTTAAAACTCGGTCATAATTCCTTTCCCCTTCTTTTCAAAGAGTTAAACATCCAAGCTTCAAAATGAGCTAGCACCGTCCTAAGAAAATTCCACTTAGTCTTGAACGCGTCAATAAAATAACCCTACCTTGCATAAAGAACAATGGAGAAACAAATGATCACTATTTTCCTCATGTTCCCGACAAAGTAAACAAGAAACATTTTGTATGTTCACTCCTCTATGACTAAGCATAATTAAAGTAGGCAGAGAGTCGTGGAAGTTAGCTCATAACATGAAACTCACCTTATGTGCAATGTAATTTCACCACACAAAAAATTCAAAACCGAAGACCATGTTATCCTGGACTTGCTCTTCATAGCATTTTTTAACTGAAAAATCACCTGTAAAGTTGAATCTTCTACTTTGTTCCGAAAAGAAGGGATATGACCTATCTCATTACACAACAAACCCCATTTTAATTATTCAATAACAAACACAATTCTTCTTGAATTGCACATTAGCCGCCCATTTACTATCATTTTCGAAATAGAAGCATTTTTCCGATCGCATACTTTGAATATAACAGAATATATACTTAATCTTCAAGGACCATTAGTTGTCCATTTGTTTATCCAAAATCTTATATTAGCATCATTATTCACTTTAAAAGTTACATGGTTATACAAGAAATCAGTAGATTTTAAGATAGCATTCCGCATACCTCTGCCTTGTGGTTTTGCTTCATCAGAGGGAAATACAATACAACCATTGTTCTTGAATATATGTTGAACCACTTTTCTCCATAATGCTTTATTTTCCTTAGTATACCTCCATACCTGTTTAGCCTTTAAAGAGTTGCTTGCACATCCAATATTCTTCGCTCCCAAACTCCAAACTTCTTACGAGTACACCCTTTATCCGCATATTTTAGTTAATGGTAAAAATACTTTTATTATTTTACTTATTATTTTTTTAGTTAATTTCTGGATTATTTTTAAAATTTTTTAAATTAATTTATTGATCTCATATATTGACTAATTAATATTTTTAGTCAGTATATTCTCCTAACCAAATATATTAACTAGACTAAGAAGAAAAATTGTGATGTAGCCGTCTTAGGTTAGGATTTTTTTTTGAGACGTAACCGAACTCAATATGTAGGTTCTCAAACAAAAGTTTGGTTAGGAGAAAAAAATTACGATGTAACCGATCTTAATATATAGGCTTTCAGAGAAAAATTCAATTAAGAAAAAAATTGCGACGTAGCAGAACTCAATATATAGGTTTTCAGAGAAAAATTCGGTTAAGAGAAAAAAATTGTGACGTAACCGAACTCAACACATAGGTTTTCAAAGAAAAGTTTGGTTAAAAGAAGAAAAAAAATCGACTTGACCGAACACATCAAAAAAATTTACAGAATAAAGTACGGTTAAGAGAAAAATATTTCGATTTAACCGAACACAACAATTCATGTTATATACAAAAGTTTGCATATGAAGAACAAATTGAGGTTTAACCAGAAAAAAGAAAAAAAAAATAACAAGACCTAGCCGAGACATACCTAATAAAAAAAACTTTAAAATTAAATTTAATAAATGGCCATTCAGAAACAAAAAAAAAATTAAAAGGTAAATAAAATAAAACATAAAAATAAAAATAAAATAACAAAATTAATTAATTAAGTAAAGGGAAAATTTGTCATTTGCTCTTAGTGGACATCCCCTATCCCTATATAATGGTTGACCTAATAACTTGACGGCCCCTCGAAAAAACCATGGTTCCCAAAAAAAAAAAAAACATTCTTCTATTAAGAAGTTGTTGGCTAGGAAGACAAGAAGGGCTTCATGAGAGGCAAAGAAGTTTGGCCTAACCTCCTTTTTGCAATTTTATGAGAAATCATATGAAGAGAAAGAAACTGGAGAAGAGTGACAAATAATAGGGGTAGAGACATTAACGTTCTAATAAATGAGCGAAACCAAAATAGTGAGGACTACAAAATTTAATGTCTTATAGCATGATTGGATACCAGAAGAAAAAATTAATGGGAAAAAAATCGTTTAGTCCTTTTAGGTATTGGCCCACATCAGTTTAGTCCTTTTACATATCACCTTTACCATTTGGTCCATAATTATTAAAAAATACCAAACAGACAATAATACCCTCTTCTAACTGTTACCGCCACAAACACCATAACTTCCTAAAAGAACGCGTATAGCTTTCTTTCTCTTTTCAGTCTCTTCATTTTCCATTTTCATAGGAAAAACTGCTTCATCTTCTTCTCTTCTCTTCATCTGAAAATCCAGAGACAACGAACAGAAAAAACAATTGAAAGTCGCAAAACAAACAAATCATCAGTCGAAAACATTTCAATCTTCACAATCAAAATCAAATCAGTCTTCAAAATCAGTATAACAAAAACCCAAAATCGAAAACCCTAGAAAAATTAGAGAAATCAAAACCCTAAAATGAGGAGATCGAAGAGGAATGTAGTAGAATCATCTTCTGACGATGAAGTTGAAGAAGTTGAAGAAAGAAACAACCAATTAGTTATGTTTGAAGGAGTTAATCAAGTTGAAGAAGAACCAGTTTCAAAGAAATCAAAATCAAAGAAAACAGCGAAAGGTACAAAAACCCCTAATTCGAAGTACTAGAACTTGATTTTTGATGTTTATTGTTCTTCTAAAGTTGATTTTTCACATGAATATTCATCATGTTGCATGTTGATTTCAGTTATATTCAGTTATAGGTAGGGCATATCTTGTCGGAGTTCATTTTGTTGAATGAAGTTCTAAATCGCATGTATCTTGTCAGAGTTCATCCCTCAGAATGAAGTTGTAGATCTATTTGATGTTTGATGTTTGACTGAGTTCATTTTGTACCATGAATTGATGTTTTCTGGACTCATTTTGTAGAATGAAGTCTATAAATATTACAGATATAGAATTCTACAGTTCATGTTATAGAATGGACTTCATTTTTGGAATGAAGTCTATAAAATTATAAATATAGACTCTACAGTTCATTACATAGAATGGAATTCATTTTTGGGATGAAGTCTAGAAAAGTTATAGTTATAGATTCATTATTTCATTATATAGAATGGACTTCATTTTTGGAATGAAGTCTAGAAAAGTTATAGATATAGATTCTACAGTTCATTATATAGAACGGACTTCATTTTTGGAATGAACTGTAGTATTGGTCCTTCTCAAGCTACACTTTATCTTTCTTTATATCAGCTAATATTTATAAAAGTAACCATTAATATTTTTTTGTTTTTCTTTTAAAAAAAATGTAGAAAAGAAGAAAAGTGTAGCTTTGCTGGAGTAATTTCACTTGCTGATAAGATTAAAGCACAAGAGGGGCAAGAGGCTTTGAATGAAGAACAGAGAACTGCTTTGTATAGGAGCCCATTAGGTAATGTAGCCAAAGTGATTATGGAAGAATCCATTGTTGCTACTGAATGGAATAAGACAACACCTGCTGTCCAAATTCTATGCAATACACATCAGTTCATTCCTGATACAAATGATCATACGTTCAGTTTCAAAGTAAGGAAAGAAACATATGTGCTAAGATCCTCACCCGAAGAGTTGTCATTAATTTTTTGAATACCATGTATCCCTGGAGGTGGAATATTGTTAGAGAATAGCTCGGTTGAACCCACCAAGCGTTGGTATGTCAAGTTTGGTTGTCATATTTTAGTGAATTAAAACTCAATTTAAGAGTCGCTTGATTATGTACTAGAGACAACTTCGTATAGGTTAGGATAGAAAGATTAGGATAATGAGACATACAAGTATTACTCGAAAACTTGAAGAATGTGAAGAAGTAACAAGCTACATCGACGACATCATCCTTCCTCTTGAGGTTATTAATATTTTGACTTGAACCGTTTAATTCCCAACGTATCTTTCAAGTCGTGCTATATTGAAAACATAACTGGGAGGCTGTGAATGATTATACTCTAGTAGACATAGTGTTAAGGAATTAGAATACGAAGTATAACGCTTATCTTTTGAACTTCGTATATAAGACATCGACATAATCGTATGAATGCTATTGTGATTATGTGTATGGGTATGGATGAAGATTTCATCCTAGGAAACAATGTTTATATTTGTTTAAAGGAAGTACATTCATGAACTTGTTTTATGAATCGAAATGGAAATCGCTAGGCTTATTGGTATTGTTATTCATTGCATATCTTTGGATTACCAATATGTGTGAGTTAGTAGAACCGATCATAACTTGTTATGTATCTTGGTAAAACTAGTCACAATGCCTGACTTATGTATTGGTATGACTTTTATTAGTGTAACCGATCCTAAGTAATCACCTAAGATGGTATGATCGATATTTGTAATTGGTGTGACTGATCCTAGTAATTGGTGTAACCGATCCTAGTAATTGGTGTGACCAATCACAAAAGAGTGTGTAATCGATCCTTGTAATTGGTGTAACCTGTCCTGGTAATTGGTGTAACCTGTCCTGGTAATTGGTGTAACCGATCCTGGTAACTGGTGTGACCGATCACAAGTAATACCATGAGAATATGGTAACCGGTCCTGGTAATTGATGTAACCGATCCTAGTAACTGATGTAACCGGTCCCAGTAACCTTATTGAGGTAGAACCGATCCTTGTGTTTGGTAGAACCGTAAACCCGTGATTAGTGAATTGATATTTGATCAATCACATAGTTCTTGGAAATCAGATGAACCAGTTCTAAACTTGTTTGGAAGTGTGGTATAATCGGTTCCAAGATTGTAAATATGAAAAAGGATTTACACAGAAATAAGATGTCGACATACTTTGAACATGTTCAGTAACTCTTATCTTTTATTGTTCAAAGATATTCCTTAATAACTAAAGGAGATCCCGGACCGAAATAAGTTGAGAATCTTTTAATTAAGGTTGTTAATTTTATATGCTTTTAATTACCAGCAATTAAAATGCATATCTCTGGAAAATAAAAATTGGTAATGTGCATTTACTAATTGGAGATTTTCTGGTAGGATTTCGGTTATTTTTGGACAGAGCATTTCTAGGAATTATGAAAACCGTTTTGGAAATATATTGCATATCTTAAGAATATTTCGGTTTTGGAAATTCCTTGGTGTCCAAACTTCCTTGGTCTATAAATACCCAATTTTGCATTTCGAGCAAACCATCCTAAGAGGCAGCAAAACTACCTTATTGTGTTGTTACTGGTGGAGCCGTCTATTCGGAGAGGAAAGTACCCTAATTAGGCGAAATCTCTTACGACCGCTCGTTTAAAGACTTCTTTGGGATCAAGAAGCTCTACGAGTACCGTTGGTGGGAAACTAGATAATTGCAGTATTATTAGTTTTCGATTTGATTTGATTGACTAACGGTTGTTGAACTTTGATTGCACCTAGTTTGTTTATTCTTGAGAATCTTCTCTTCTGATATAAGATTCACTCAAACTAGATCGAAGTGTCGACGGGATCTTTAGAACTGTTTGTAGATCTAAAGACATCTTGTGATAATCCATTGTTAACAGACTCCGTTCTGTGCGTGATTGATCACAAGAGATTCAAGTTGTTGTGTGCAGGTGTTTATTGAAGATTTAAGAAGATTTGAAGACGAAGAAAATTTCTTATTGGGTTTCATAATCTTTGGTGTGCACAAAACTTGATCGGCTGGGATCCAACTATAATCGGTTTATCTTTGATTGATTTGATTGATTAGTTGCGTAGATCGGCATCAATATTTAGTATCTTGGTAGATCCTATTATTGATTGCAAAATCTAATCTCAATTACTTTGGTAGTTGTTAATTAAATTGATTTAAACCCGACAAAGGAGTTCATTGGATTAAACAGAAGAGCCTTTGTCTAACTCATATCACTGAGATTGAATAGAGTTGTTACCGAACAGATTTGTTGTTCCTTTACTGTTTGGAATATGAACCAAAGGAATTGTTCCAGTGCGTGCACTTATTGAATGTCGGAAGCGCAGGGATACTGAAGAAACTAGGTGAACTATATGTTTAGTTGCTTGGTCTCAACTATACGAAGTTGGTGTGATTTTGTATAGCGGATTAATTCGGAGAGTATTCAATTCTGGACTAGGTCCCGGGGTTTTTCTGCATTTGCGGTTTCCTCGTTAACAAAATCTTGTTGTGTCATTTAATTTTTTTTTCCGCAATTATAATTGTTGTTATTATAATTTATAGTAAATTACACAAACGTTAACTCCGTATTACTTGATAGTGATCCTATAGAGTTTGGTTAAGTCCGAACCTATTATCAAGTAATCACACTTTGATTGTTGTATTGTCTCGATCTCGTATCCATAGACGATCACACAAAGTGTGAATACCGATTCGTTGTATTTTCTCGACTCAGTCCATAGACAATCACTTTCGGTAAGAGGACTTATAGGTGGAAAAGTTTTAGATTGAGGTATATTTTGGTACCCTCTTCTTTTCAAGAAGAATCTTTCTTGGACTCAAGAAACCTGACAGACTACACTTGTGGAAGGTTTTATACAACCTACAAATTTGTTCCACCAAAAAAAAAACCTTCTGATATAAAGAATACAAAATTGAAAGATAAAATCATTGAGTTGATTAAGAATAAAGGACCTATTGAAGATCTTGTAACCATGTTTGAACTTTTTCTCTTGTCTACCATTTTTGTTACTACTGGTGATGGAGGTTCCATACACTCCAAGTACCTAGCTTTCCTAGATTCAGTAGGTAGAGTGTCTTTGCCGCATCTCATACACAATCATTTGATGGAAAGCTTGAGAAGAGGTTCTTCTGAAGGATATTACCTTTACTTGTTGGTGAGATGAAAAACTGTTACATACTTGTTCGTAATAATTTGGCAGTTCATTTGTATATTTCTTCATAATTGTTGTTGATAACTGACTAGTGTAGTTCTTCTTTTTACATCCTTGGTTTGCTAAGCATTCAAAGAAAATAGAACCCAGGTGGAAGGTGCAGAATAGAGTAGACTACTATCCAAGGTTTGCAAGGTGGAAAATTGAGACCATTTGCAAACACTTAGAAATGACTGTTGATGATTTTGGAGAGGTAAAAAATTAGTTTAATATGATACTTTTATATTGTATTCAATTCTGTAATGAAATATTGCAACTTTAAGATAAAAACTGGGAATTCATTCTACAAAATGAACTCTAACTGTTAATGTCAATTACTCTGAAGTTGTAGTTCATTCCTTTTAATAAATTCAAACTATGAATGAGGATGCAATTGGGTTTTCATTGTGTGAAATAAAAATCTAAAAAAAAGGTTGATATTATCTGATCATTTGAATTTTGTGTGTGCAGCTACCACAAAAATTCATGGAAGAATATACTGATGCTGATAACAAGCTACTGCAACAGCAAAAAGCCAAGACAAAAGCTGAGTTGCTCGAGGAAGAATTCAATTGTATGTCCGCTCAGATAGTAAGTTTGAAAGCTACACATGCTCAAGAGATAGAGAACCTGAAAGTTAAACATACTCAAGAGATAAAAACGTTGACAAGATAGCATTCAGAGGAAATGGGAAATCTTTTGTTAAAGCAGCAAGAACTTGAGCAATCACTTGCAGAAGCAACAACTTCAAAGACACTTTTTGACAGGAAGATGGAATCCCTTATAGTACACTTATCTTCTAAGCAAACTGAAGTTGATGCATTGCTAGCTACAGGTGGAAATGTGGTGAAATTCATAGCAGAACAAACTTATGAATACATGCGTACTCTTTTTATTGATGAGTACAAGAGTTCATTGTTGAGTGATGAAATAAACAATACACTGAATCGACAAGTGGATGAAGGCATGGAAGATGGTGGAGGGAATGTGAATGAAGATGTTGTTATGGATGAAGAAATGCAAGCAGTACCAGATGCTGCTATGGATAAAGGAATGCAAGCAGTACCAGATGCTGCTATGGAAGCTTGCTGGAGGATCTTGTTCTAATCGTATCTTTCCCGTCTTATCTGTTGAAAATCCTTCTATTGAAGTCGATACAAGTGATATTCAGGAAAAGCTCCTTGATACGATGACTGAAGAATAGCTTCCTTCATTTCCAATAGACAACACCGGAGTTCCTTTAAATATGGATCAATGTATGAACCTAGGTAAATATTCCAACTATTCTTCTCCCTTCTGTAAAAAATTTATGCTTTAGAAGTTGGAGTTCATTCTCATGGATTAACTCTGACTCCAATATAGAAGTTGGAGTTCATTCTCATGGATGAACTCTGACAACGATATAACAAAGATGATATTAACAGCTTTTTGAACTATCTTAACAGCAAGATATGTTCGTCAATGAAGAGCATGTTAGTCTGCAGCTTATTGATGACAAGAATCAGAAGAATTGAGATCTGAATGATGATGAAGCTGACACCATCATCAAAACTACAGTAAACGAAATCAACTTTAGCCATCCTAGTTTCTCGATTGGGATGACACAGATCGAAGAAGTTGTTGAGCCAGCAAACAACATTGAGACAGTATCACAGATAGTTGCAGATTTGAATGAACATGGCCTTGGTTCTTCTTCCACTGATAACACTACAGCAACCCCAGTTCAAGTTGTTGAAAGACCCGGCATGACTACAAGGGGAAGAAAAGCAGCGAATGTGCTTGGAAAAGAGTACATCAGTGGATCGGATTACAGTGTATCGAAACTGAAGTTCAAAATGAAACTACAAAGGAAAGAACAACTAAATGAGGAGAAGCATGCTGAGCAGAAGAAAGTTGAGCAGAAGAAACCATATGTGAAGAATCAAGTAAGAAAGAAAGTTGCTTCAAAGACTAATCCTAAACTTGCTGACCAGGAGAAGAATGCTGAGCAGAAGAAGAGAAAGAATGTACCTGCTGCAATCGAGAAAGCAGATCAAAAACCTACAGCAAGCAAGAAGAAAAGAGGAAATGAACTAGAAAATCCTCCAACAGAGAAGAGAGAGCAAGTAAAGCAGCTGAGAGCATACATGCCAATCGTTCCAGATATGGGGGACCTGAAAAAATCTTCATACTTCTCCAAATTGAACAGAGATCAAAAGAGAATGTTGGGTACCTTCTACAAACATGTTATGCAAAGGTTAAAAAAAAAACATATATGAACTTCTATTCATTTATGTTGAAGTTTTTGTTTATATGTTGATATTATAATTTTTTGTTTATCCTCCTGCAGTCAAGCAGCTTGGCTTGTAGATGATGCAGCTAACAAAGCTCAGTTTGGTGTCCAATGAGAACAAATTAATGATCTAATGTTCAATAAAGACCTTGATGTCCTGATTTTTTTCTACTACTGCTACAAGAGGAAGATGGCAGCATAAAAGAAGAGAGCAAAAGTGGATAGCGAAGACAGCCAAAATCCACCGAGATACATCCACTTTGAGATGATGGCACCTGCAACATTTGTAAGTCCTTACTTCCAGAAATTTAGTGGTAACTCTTCATTATAACTATTGATGATGCATATCTAAAAAAACAGTCGATTCATTTAGCAAGATGAACTAAATTTGACAGTTCATTTAACAATATGAACTAATAAAAAGACTGTCAGTTTATTTAGAAACATGACATAAACCTGTCAGTTCATTAACAATATGAACTAGTCTGACAAAACTATCATTCCATATTTAAACCTGTCAGTTCATTAGCAGTTCATTTTTATGATGAACTGCTTTCTTGATGTTATTCTGTATTTAAAAATTTATATATCTCTTTGCATACATTTGTTCATCAGAGGAAAGCCGATGATAGGGTAGGTGAGATTGATGACTTCATAGCAGATATGCCTAGCAAGACTCGGAAGATAATCATTCAAATGAACATACCTGATGAAGGAAAATCAGAAGGGCCTATGGGTTTACATTGGCACCTGCTTGTTTACGACATCAGAAACTATTAGTGGGAGCATTACAACTCACTCAAAACATGAGAAATAGGACAAAGATGCTCAAAGGATGCAAGAAAAATGGCTGCCTACTTTAAACAACACATTGATAAATGGCTGGTGAAACATGATCTTGCTAGAAGCACTGACTTAAACATTGAGCAAATACAGGTACTTGATCAGGGAGCACACCCAGATTTCCTTCTCCATACATGTTACTGGATAAAGCGAAATTGCAAGAAAATGCTCCTGAAATCTCAGCATCTGATTCCAAGAGATGAAATGATAAAAAAGATGCAGCAGTGGAGATACAAAATGGCGTACAAGCTTCTAACTGAAGAGAAAGATGGGTTAAGTTGGGGTGAAACAACTAATGAAGCATATCTTAACAATGAACTGATTAAACAAGGTTACAAAGACTAAAATGATTAAATCTTTAGCTTTTAATGTCATATATAATATGATCTGTTTACTCTTTTAACTATAGTATTTTGGACAATAGATTACTTGATGTCTTGGACAACAAAAAAGTTTTAATGTCAGATATTTTGTTTGATGGCAATTCATTTTGGATAGTAGATAATATCAATGTTCTGTCTTATGTCTTGTCTTACTGTCTTAAGGATACCTGTTCATTCCAGAAATGAAGTGGGTTCATTCCAGTTCTTCTAAGAAAAAATGGACTTCAATCCAAAAATGAACTCCATTGAATAACATATAGAATAAGAAATGGACTTCTTATCGATACATGTTCATTCCAGTAATGAAGTTCACTTCAGAAATGAAGTGGGTTCATTCCAGTACTCATAGGAAAAAATGGAATTCATTCCAAAAATGAAGTTCACTCCACTAAATGAACTGATATAATAGCAGTCCATTCTGAACAATGAAGTACATATCCAAAAAAGAAATAACATTTCAAAATAGCAGTTCTACATTTAAAAAAGAAAAGAAAAGGGGAGTTCATTCAAGAAAATGAAGTTCACAAAATAAGTGTCCCAGAACAAAAAAAAAAACTAAAAAACACCAGTTCATATCAAAACTAACACCAGAAACTAATAAAAGTTCAAGCATACTACTCCAGCATTAATACATGACAAGTAGCTTTGTTATGATTCCCAATCTTCTTGCAATTAGAGCACTTCATAGACCTCCTATGCTTCTCATAAGCACTGTGAATACGCTTCTTTGGTGGTCTTCCTGGATATGGCCTTGGAATACTAGGAAGAACCCTGTCTTCAGGTTCATACACTTCAGGCCTATCAAAGTTGGGAATGGGTCGAATTGCGGGAGTATATGAATTGCGAAAATGATTTGAACCAAAGTAAGGCTGAATATACATCAACATCTCAGCACCCTTGGCAGTGATAGTAGCAGTGGCATGGGCACAAGGGAAACCAAACACTTTCCATCTCTGGCAAGTACATGTCATCTGCATAAGATCAACAACATGAGAGATGGGAGTGTGCACCTCATATATATCGTTACCTGACTCGGTAACATTCCATGGACGACCAATATCGACATGTTCCTTGAGTATAGCTTTGTAAATGGGAGTCAAACTATCTAGATAAGTTCTACCAAGCTCGCGCCTTTCTGAACTCATCCTCATAATCTTTATCCTGAGCCCTTCAACAAGAGCAGCTGGAGGAAAATTCCTTTCACGATGAATCCATTTATTGAAACATTCTGCAATACTTGATGAGTGTGTACCATACCTACATCCTTCGAAGAAAGCGTTTGCCCAGTGCTTCGGATCGATATTTCTGAGGTACTTGGCAACCCAACCACATCCAATAATACACATCTCATTCAAAGCAGGCTCATATTTAGCAACGCTGTAACAGTATGCAGGTTTATGGAAAAAATCCAGTACTTGTTTATACTTCTCATGTCCTTTCTTGATAGGGAGGTTATTCTTCAAATGATAAAAACAGTAACTATGATGCGAGTTAGAAAAAACCTTAAGAATACTTTGCTTCAGCCCTTCATGACGATCAGTGATAAAGGTGATAAGACGAGTGTCGACACAATACTGCAAGTTTTCCATGAACCACTCCCAACCTTCAATGTCTTCTGAAGGAACTAAAGCTAGCGCGAAAGGAAAAAAACCTACAGAATGAAAAGAGCTAAAAGCTGTTAGTTCATTGAAAAAACAGTTAGTTATCTAGACTTCATTCCAAAAATGAAGTCCATTCTATAACATAAACTGTAGAATCTATATATGGTGACTTTTCTAGACTTCATTCTAAAAATGAAGTCAATTCTATAACATGAACTGTAGAATCTATATCTATAACTTTTCTAGACTTCATTCCAAAAATGAAGTCCATTCTATAACATGAACTGTAGAATCTAGATCTATAACTTTTCTAGACTTCATTCCAAAATGAAGTTCATTCTATATAATGGACTGTGGAAAACTAATCAAAGTAGAAACTAATAAAAAAGAAAACAGTTAATCCGGAAAAGAAGAAGTTTACCTTGGTTCCCATTCACGCCTGTAGCAGCCATCAACGTTCCCCTAAATCTCCCAGTAAGATGTTGCATTTCAATAAAGCATAGGGCGAATATACTGGTATCCTTCGATACAAGCAGCAAAACAAATGAAAAGCCTCTCAAACCGTTTAGTCTCCTCATTAAATTGAAACTTAACATAGCTGCCAGGATGGGTAGCCTTTATTGCTTCAACATACCAAACCAGATCTATAAACTTTTTACATCATCACCATATATCTCTGCCTGTGATGCTTCCTTCCCTTTATAAGCATGATGGTATTTTATGTTAATACCGTAACAACTCTTCACCTGAGCAACCATATCCTTAGGCTTTATCGACGGATTTGACTGTATTTAATCCTTGAATAGATGTTTAATCAATTTCTTCTTGACAGGGGGATCCTTCAGCTTATAAGCACCACCACATGTATGATTCCCGTTGAATTCCTTGATAGCAAACACAGTTTTAGCGGTATCAATTGGAATAACGTGCAGATGCCAAGTACAGTCATCATTCCTACCACACTTTGCTGTGAACCTAAGTCTATCTTTCTTAAGCTTTGCAACTGTATAACCAGACTTGCTGCAATATTTGTCGACAGCTAAGCGCACCTCATCAACACCACCATGGAAAACTTGACCAACGCCTCTAAAAATATCCTCCTAACCATCAGACAAAAGAGGTTTTAATACCTCATGACCTTCCGTCAGGTATTTAATCTTTGAAGTCTCAGTGAACCCACTACATGATTCATCGTCACTGAGCGACTGCGTGGAAATACCAGATGAAGAGCTAGAAGCACCACCATTAGAAGCCTCCTCAACGAACAAATCAAAATGTGACAATTGCTTTGAACAAGAAACATCAATTAGACCTTGAAGAGAAAAATCACAATTGATGAGAGCTTTTTCACAACCTTCGCCATGATTAAATCTTATGCTCTGAGGAGTCAAGTTTCTCCAATAATTACAAACATATATTTCAGGTCACGAATCATCGTATCTAAAGAAACTTCCAATGGAATACCATCCCCTTTGTAGTACACAATTGCATAACACCTTGACAAAGACATATTGAACCTGAAAAATGAACAAGCAGCAGCACTACTTAAAAGAATAGCTTCATTCATTAACATCCTAACACATAAACACAAGCAGCAACACTAAAAATAAAAGAGTTCATTCTAACAAATGAAGCTTTAACAGAATGACTTCATTCATTAACATCCTAACAGATAAACAAAAGCAGCAACAGTACTTCTTCGTTGACAAAGTAAGAGTTCATTCTTGGAATGAAGCCGTAACAGAATGACTTCATTCGTTAACATCCTAACACATAAACAAGCAGCGACACTACTTCTTCCGTAACAAAAATAAAAAGTTCACTATAACAAATGAAGCCTTAACATAATGACTTCATTCATTAACATCCTAACAAGATAAACAAAGCAGCAACAGTACTTCTTCGTTGAAAAAAGAAAGAGTTCATTCTTGGAATGAAGCCTTAACAGAATGACTTCATTCATTAAAGAGTTCATTCTAACAAAATTTAAGCCTTAAAAAAGAAAGGATTAGTGTGAAAACTCACCAGAAACAAGAAGAATTCAAATCAACTCCAAAAAAAGCTCCAAATCTCTGAATATCAGATCTGTAATTCCCAAAATCAACTCCAATCGAATCAATCTTCAAAAGCCTCAAATCAAACTCCAAAAAGCCTCGAATCAATCTTCAAAAGAAAAATCAACTCAGTGAAAATCGAATAAGATCTGTAATTCCAAATCAAACTCCGTAATCAAATCAGTCTTCATAACCAGGTTAATCTGCTTTAAATCGAATCAATTTTGGTATCAAAAACAAAATTAATCTGCTATAACACGAATCAAATCCGTAAAACCCTAGGAAAAAAATTCTGCAGCGGCAAAAAAAATCGACAGATCGGAGTAGGAGAGAGAAAATAAAACTGAAATTGATCCTTGATCTTTTCTGGTTATATATATGTCGGTGAAAGGACCAAATAATAAAATTTAGGACCAAACCATAAATTTAGCATGTGCTGGGGTATTTTAGTAACAGAAAAAGAATATTCCGTGTGGGTGGACAAAACCCTAGGACCAAACTATAATATATTTTTCAAAAAATGACTAAACAGACAATTGACCAAGTCAACTGGATTAGACTCTCTCTAATATATTATTTATAGGAGTATTAGGTATTTCCTACAAAATTAATCTCAAAAGTTAAAAGCAAAAATATTTTGCTTCATAAAAAGTTAAAACCCTTTTACTTAAGTCATTCTGAAATTGTTTCTCAAAACTAACTTCTTACTTTTTTGTTTTCAAAAGTCTCAAAAATATATATATATATATATGAAGTGGTATCCAAAGTCAAAGATTTATTGAATTACATCATGGATCCTTCGGATTACATGATTAAATTATGAAGTGGGAAATACGAGCCTAGTTCCGGGAAAGTTGAATAGTATGAATACCAACAATGTTTTAATTCGGTATGACTCTCAAGATAATAGCCAATCTGGGCATGTAACTACTATCACAGATCTTTGTTTCAATAATATCTAGTTCTCTTTTGCCAAAAATAAAATAAAGAAACAAAACAAAAAGAATAAAAAAACAAAAAGGGAAACAAAGACGAATAGAAAAAAAAACAACGAAAACAGAAAATCTAAAATATGCCACATGAGGCATCTCAATTCAGACAATGCTATTACGCCAATTTGGCCTGCCACCACACTTCTCTATAACTCTCTGCAATCTTGAACCCCTCCGGCATCTCTCTGCAATCTTGAACCCCTCCGGCATCAGCTGAAAATTTTGCCTAGCTGTACATTTGAACAAAATGAATGTTACTCACCTAGCTAACTAACTGCCATCTAGCTCTGGCCCACCACCTTTTTGTAAATCGATCCCACCAATTTAAAACCGAAAACCACTTATAGCCCATTCACCAGCATAGACAACAGCCAAAATCTCTCCAAAAAAGTTTGTGGCTATCCCAATCCCACCAGCCATAGAACCAAGCACATGACAGTTGTGATCCCTGCAAATGTAACCAAAACCAGAATTTCCAGGATTGCCCAGAGATGCTCCATCACAGCGAAGCATCACTTACACTCTTTGGAAATCAAAGACTTAATTTTCCTATTACCTAACTTGAACAAGCTAAGATCTTGAAAATCATATTGGTCATTCCACGTCGAACCTTTCATCCTATAACCACCTTCATAAACTTGCCGCAGAATTCTGGACTAAAAAATTTCTGATATTAGGCACTTTGCGCTCATAACCAATCTTGTTTCTAAGCCCACCATGGTTGCACATGCTGCTGTGAACCAGATTTCTTTGATTATAGGGCTTTTATGAGCTGCGACAGAAATGACATCTTCAAAACTAGTAGGCTTTCCAAAATTAAACACGTTATACATAACCATCTCCACACCCTATCATTGAGTCCCAAAATAAGTGGTCCAAACTGTCATGATGGCAATTGCAAACATAATCTGGAAGCTTTTTGAAGAAGAAATTCATCATTTAACACAATTCCACTTTATATCTTCCATATATCACCCTGCAATATCAGGATGGAGAAATTTCTCCAGATCTTTTTAGACCAACTAGTTTCAATCTCCCTTATACTCTCTACGGCATCAGAAAAAATAAAATTACCATGTTGATTACCACATCAGATTCTAGTATTTCCCATGCCACTTATCACAGGAAAAATGTCCATAGGTATAGAAGACCCAAAATTTTCAGAAATACGCAAAGAGCCATTCACAATTAGATCCTTCACCAGAAAGTTCTTATTCAGGGAGATTAGAGAGTTAAGACTCGGCTACCCGGGGTCGGTTCTTTCGAACTTCTTCTCTTATGATAGTCAATACCATTCACTAAAGGACCATCTCCAACCCAGTAATCAAACCACACAGAAATGGAATTACCTCTTCCCATAATCCACTTCACATCATTTTTTAAAGCAAGCCCATCGAGTCCAGGCCGCATAGAAGAGAGCTTCCAACCTTCCATCCACAGGCCACACAGCAAAGCTATTTCCATCATGCAAGCGATGAACATGATACATTATTGGCACTGAAAATTTGAGCAATATTTTTCTTACCCGGGTGTAAATAACACACCAATGAAAAAAAAAGTGTACAAAATGAAGGTCTCGCGCATAACAATGACAAACATGACCAACCAAAAAATTTAATTGACACAATTCTGAAGAAAGTCACAAAATATGCAGCTGAAAAACTGTGCCAAACGAAAATTAATTACGTTTCTAAAATTATTGAGTGCCAATTAAACATGAAATCTTCGAGGACAGGATTTTTTAAATTGATTTGGCGAAACAGTAAGTGTAAGTATTCTTATCATGCTCTTCCCCTAATTTATCGGTTTAACCATTCCAAAACAGATTTGATGGATCATGCTAGTCCAACAATCATGTCCTGAACTAAAAGCACATTTCTAAGTCTAAAGCAACTATAACTTCTAACTGTTTCCGACTTAAAAAGCCTCATGCCAAGAAAAATCTTCTAAACTAAATTGGAATATGAATTAATAAGTGAATCGAACCATAATTAAAAGTTCATTAAAGCACTTCCAAACACTAACCAACATCAGATTTCACAATATTCCTGGTTAAATCCGTTAATAGCATTTCCTAGTTGGGTCTGTACCCTTTAAGCATTCAAATGCTCCAATACACTAAATATTGATTTGCAGAAGAGAGACGATAGGAGGGGTTTTCAACTAGGATGGTTAGATTCTGTTCTCTGCAGCCTCTTAAGAATAGAGGCTCAAAATCAGATAAGCAGTTATCTGATATGACAATGTACAAATCCAAATAGGTATCTCCCTCCAAATTAAAAAAAACAACAAACAGTACCCATATCTAATATAGTAATATTAGAACCTGAGAGCAGCAAAGTACACCAAAATAAGCTGCTGATGCAAGAAAGGAGGGTTTTCTACTACAGCATGAGAATTATTTTACACTACTTAATCGATTAAGAGCAAGTGCATAAAGGTTCAGATTTACCTGACCTGCCATGATTAGCAAGTGCAGTAAGGATTTCCCTTCAAACAGGATAAATGCCGCATAGTTCTCTTAGTTGCAGGAAAGAATGTTGAAGTAATTCTTGGTAGATTCTCTCACAGTACACTAGAGCTTCCTTTAACATCATCTGTAACTTCTATTATGCAACCTAAAAGCCATATTTCTAGTAATGCAGATCTAATCCAAATATCTTCTTCCAAACCGCCAATTAGAGAGCAGGACAGAGTTCTGTAGACAACACATCAACAAAGAAGCACATATACTGAATGCATCAATGAAAACAAGCAGATATTCACCATATAAAACTTTAAAACATCAGCTTGTGAAGGAGTCTTTGACACCTTTTACGAAATTGATCACAGCAACGTGAGTTTGAGACTCATCAACATCATATTCTTAACTGTTGACCAATCAGTTTTTATTTTATTTCTTTTGATACCCCTAGTGAAATCTAGTGTCTCACTGAACTTAGATGGTAATAAATCTAACCGGATATATGACTGATTTTTTAATCACTAAGAATAAGCACAAGCGAAATTGTCATACAATCATAATTTAGGACTCAAATCCATTGAAATGGCTGGCTGATATCTGCTACAGTAACAAACCACTGGTTTTACTAAATAACATAGAAGTGCAAAAAGTAACTGAGCAGCTTAAATTTAGGCATCTCAACCACGACAACACCAACTTGCTTAACCTTCAAAGTTACTGGTTTCTCCTTCTGGAATGAAGGTTTTCAGAGAAAGGATATTTTCCACTTGAGCATGCAGGTGATAATCCATGTATGGACAATAAGGATTGTCATCCTCATCAATACTGCGCTCCGCGGAGATTCCTTTCATTTTAAGTTTGAAAATGAAACGATTTTGCTTATTACATGAGCTGGAGCACTTAACAACCTTAAGATGTTTCATCTGCAAATTGTAAAATATAAGACTGTCCCCGTCGAACCAGTACAATAACATCTGATCAGAGAAACTCCGCATACGTGTAGGAACGGTAGTGGTAGCAGCAGTAGTAGTACCAAAGTAACAACAGAAGGGAGATGCTGGCAAACCCTCCTCCTTCATTTGAATATCAAAAGTCTCCCCCTTTTCCCATACTTGTTTGTCCTTGTCCTTCAATATATACAGATGAACCTTAAAACGACAACGACAAAAAGTTCTCTGATCGCAACATTGATGACGGCGAAGGTGACGAAACCTGGTGCTTACCATTATCTTTTCAGAACGTGCGACACAAGGATATCCTTTAAACTCCAGAAGATGATGATCAACTTCAATATATTGATGCTCATTCACCGGGGATAGCGTACATTCAGCTGGGAACCGAATGAACTGAATCTTCTCATTGTGTATGTTAAACGAGAGCAGCATTTCAATGTTATTATAATCATTAAGAAACTCAATTTGATTAACATCGGCTTCTTCTTCTTCTACTACTCTACTAGTTATCCTCCAAAAAAGATGACCCCCACAAATGGTAGCTTGTCTATGAGAACTTCTCAAAACCTTTGTTATCATTCGACTAGGTAACGAAGAACAACCTGGTGGCGGTGACATATCAGCAGTCCTAGTAACTATCGTTCTCCATGAATTTGTTCCCAAAGTAACGACCATGCAAACAAATTCATTGTATGCTACTGAAGTATAGATAACTACAGCCTTATATTCTTGTGATAACGAATCAAAACCAAAACCATGACACAAATGCCTGCATGATCCCCCATTCGGAATCATAAAGGGTAGGGAAAGTGTTTCACTCTGATTCGGGTTAATTACTGTTACTACACCATCAACATGACCATCTTCACTAATTACTTCAACACAGGCTAAGCCATTACAGTAACCTACTAGTTCCATTGTTGTTTTTTGTAACTTAGGTCGAAAATATTTTGGAATCAAGCAATTCATCATCATCAATACCACCAATTGTACACCAAAAAAAAAAACGATACGCCCCCAATTGTTTGCGAAAACATTTAGAACACTAAAGACTAGATTATTTTTATTTTTATTTTGGAGAAAATGTGCCACAGCAAATCGTGTATCATTGGAAATTAAATTGCACCAAAACTTACTGACGCAGCAACATACGGCTAGAATCGGAGCTGGTAATTTGGTGAGAATCAGTTCGATAATCAATTCCTGAGGAAGATGTGGCTCTTCAGCATCATCTTTTGCTATTTTCTTCCTCTGGTTCTGCTCTTCATCAATAATCATACTCTGAAGATGAAAATATAGCTACTAAAAATTTATGCTGATGAAGAAAGGGTTTAAGGTTTATCAAATGGATAAGTGATTAAATCTCGATATTCACATTAGATCAATCAATCAATTCAATTCATCAACCACAGAGAAGAGCGAAGAAAATTGAATTCAAAGGGAGAATTATGCAGAGGGTAAAAACATGAGAAATTTTTTACGCCCCTTTCTCTCCCAAAGTTGGAAATGGATCTATTTGGAGTAGTGTATGATAAAAGTGACTCTAGAGGAAGAAGTTGTTTATTTTTATCTTCTGTTGGGAAGTCAGGGAATGACTTTTCAATTTCAAGAAGTAAAATGGCAAAAGTTACGAAGAGAATTTGAGAATGACCTTCTACGAGTAATAAAGTTCACTTTTTATGAGGTAAAATTTTTTGTATCTAATTTTTTTAGAGAAGTAATTTTGTTTGTTTACTTTTGCTTATGCTTGGGATCTAAACACCCTCTTATGTTTCTCATAGAAAGCGAAACACTTCTGAGAAGCAAAAAGCAAGACTAATTTTTGTTTCCCTTTCAGAGCCGATCCTGTGTCCAGAAGGGGCTTGTGCGAATTTTTTTCGTAGGGCCTTTTTATAGTGTCGAATTTGAATAACAATCGTAAAGAAAAAAACGTCAATATTTATTTTAAATTTGAAGAATTATAGACGAATGTGTTAGATTTTGTTTTTACACTGAACGGGTGTATTAACCCGTATTTTTAAAATTAAAGAAAATTATTTAATTGAACCTTTTATTTGTTGCATGTCCACATGCAGGAATAAGAATGCGAAAACTCAAATGACATTGCATCTGTATTTTAGGGTCTTGGAAGGTAATAATAATAGCAGAAATATAAATAAAGAACAACAAATACTCTAGCTCAGTGGATTGATGCACTAACCAACACTCGAGAAGAATCAGGTGTTCGAATGTTCTACGAACTACAAAGATTTTTTATTTTTTTAAAACCCTTGAGCTAAGGGAAAAAAGGCTCTGGACAAAGCTGGGCCTTGTGCGGTTGCACACCCTGCACGGCCTCAGGCCCAGCTCTATTCTCTTTACATGTTGTTTGGATGATAGAAGCAGAATTAAAGGAAAAGTTAAAGTCAAAAGATTAAAAAAAATTGTTTCACAAAAAATTAATTTTTTGTACTTCTTGAAGTCATGTAAAGATTTATTCCAACTTAACTTCTGATTTAAGTTGTTTTTAAAAGTCAAAAAGTAACTTTCAAAGGTATATCCAACCATCCGTCAAAATTACATTGTCTGATCAAATTCATGATAATTTTTTTGCTTTTACGAGCTTAGGGTGATCATGGGTTTTCTTTATTTTGTGAAATTGAAAATTTGAGTGGAATGGTGTAAGATTGAAGTATCACAAAATTTGTATTCCTTTTTCTCCTTTAGATAATCTATCAGCGCATGACATGATTTTACCTTCTGCTATTGGAAGTTGATGTAGGTATGATTTTGGTTCCTTTTATTATTTGTGTTAACGGTTGAAGAAGGTAACAAAGATGGAGAAGATTAATTTAATTTCTTGATTAGGTTTACCGATTAAGAGGATGAAAGGGTTTTTTATTTTTTGTCTCTCTATTTTATTTTTGGAAGGGGTATCGGTATCAAAAAATTTACATAATTTTATGATTTTCATAATAACTGAATTTTAATTACCATAACTAACTATTGGGGGTACCATTAGTATTTCATAGGGGTATATAAAGGAACGCCCTATAGGTTTTCGTGTCCGAGAAATATCCGAGGAAGTTGGAAAACTAATGTCCAAATTTTTATATTTGAGGCTCTGCAAATCGGCGATAAAATGAGTCAACTCGGTAACTAAATTTTTAAAAATTTCTCTAAATTCCGTCCATGATTTCTTTTATCATTGTTCATAAATTGATTCCATCATTGTAATCGTTTGTTTTCACATGTTTTGAATGTTTTCTTTTAATTTAGGTATAAATTTAATGGATAACTAATTCTTATCTGGTTTCTCTCTTGAGTTTGCAGAGTTTTCTTCAAAATCATATGGCGTTTGCTTTATATCCAGTATTGTTAATCTCGTTTGCAATAGTTATTGTAAAGCTTTTGGAAGCAATAGCTATCTTAATCATCATCCGGATTGTTAGAATCTTCATGGAATCGGACTAAGTCAGGGAGAAAACTCATCAGGGAAATTAAAACCCAAAAACCTACCATAAATCTCATCGGAAATTAGGTGAAATTCTGCTTACCTTAAATTTCAGTTGCAAATTCAAAAAATCTTTCCCCCTCTTATGCCTTTTGACTATATCAACTGGATCTTCTATATTTCCAAAATTAGTCAAAAATGTTCACATCCAGCTTTTCATGCCAGATGGCAAAAAACATGTCTTGCGGTGAGACTGAATTAACTCAATTTCTTAAATCAGTTCAATTTTTTATAAATTTTTTGTGTTTCTGTGATCTTTAATCTTTTTCAGTTACTTTTTTCTCGAATTTCTATAGTTACTACATTAATATATGTTGATTTATTTTTAGATGGTCTTGTAGAAGTCATCTTAGTTACATAATCTTTCTTTCAAATCTTTGAAAGCTCTTTAAACATATCTTTGTTGATTTATCTGCTAATGGATTCTTAATTTCTGTTGGCAGATCCCTCTTGTTGATCATTGTGTAATCTTCAGTAGTGGAAACCAGTCGTGGTGAAATCTTCATCAACCTATCCCTTGAGTTATCACAGTCGTGTTTACAATCCAGTAGTCGTATTGTTTCTAGCATCATTGTGTTTACAAGAAAGTCATTTTGGTCCAGATAATTCTATCAAACTCTGCATCAGTTTCAATCTTGAATCGTATCTCTATCATCAAGGTTTAATCTTCATGATTAAACTTCATCATCTCTATCAGACACTTCGGGTTGGTTTGGTCAACATGACATTCAAAAACCAGCATAATTTTAGTCACAAAAATAGGAAACTTCCCCCCTCATATTATTCAAAAAAAAATTCAAACTTTCAGCTCCAGAAATTAAGTGGAATATTAGTCTTCTCAATTATTTCAGGAAACAAACACATATGGTTTATACTCAACCCTTTTATGATCCAATAAGATATCCCCCTATTATAGCTAACCCTAATATCCCCGGCCTTTATAATAGTGATACTTATGCCATAGTTTACACTTATTCTTTAGAAAACAAAAATCATTCAGAGTAAATGGAAGGTTTATCTCAGAGTATGCAAACAACAACTATTGGTGCTGACCCTTCAAGAATTATCAGAAGAGCTATTACATCTGCACAAGTGGTCATAGGTGCAGCTGATAATGGGCTTATAGCCTACTGGGGAAGATTATCTCAAAGGATCCGCTAAGTCATGAAAAGATTAAAGTGGAGGTTAACATAAGATGGAAGTGTCATCGAAGGTTTGAAATCATATCCAAAGGAACCAATCTCTTGGTTTTTAGATTTGCAAGGAAATAAGCTTATGAGAATGTTGTTTCCAATGCTTCATGGTCGATGCTAGGCTATCTTTTATGTCTTCAAAAATATAACTCAAATATTCCTCTTGAAGATCAAAAATTTATAAGTCAGGTTTGATGTGTTCATCTTAGAAACCTCAAACAGATCATCTTGAATGACACACTGGTCAAAGATATCTGCCTGGATATTGGAAAAAGGGTTTTTCCTAAAGGAAAGATGAGGATGCCGAGAGGGCATGTCTCAAATACAGTGTATATAGAAGTTAATTTGAAAGAACCTTTGAGAAGAGGTGGATGGTTAGATACCCCATCAGGTGGAAGGGAATGGGTCATTTACCACTTTGATATGCAGCCATATGAAATCTGCAAAGAGTGTTGGTGGTGGAGCATGTTGAATAGAATTGTAAAAGGCTTGCTCAAGAACATAAAGTGGAAGATATGAATGAAATTGAATTTGAGGAATTCAGTAAGACAGAGGAAGGAAGGAAGTTTTTGGCAGACTATATCCTAGATACAGGTGTACAAAGTAAATTGGACTCTATGTTAGGGTCAACTACTGGTGAGAATGGAATAAATCCAGAACAAGAGCAGCATGAAGGAGATTCGAGGAAGAACAAGAAAACTAGAGATGCAGCTGTTATCTTCTTAGAAACCAACACTCAATCAATGCTCAATACCCATTCCAACCCAATTTATCAGAATGATGATTCAATGAATATAAAAGATGGAACTAGTACAAACAGATCTATTATGGATCTTCAGATGGAATATCAACACAATGGTAAAGAATTGGCTGCAATTGATAACTCACATGTCCAACATGGAGGTTCGATTACACAAAATCAACAAGGAAGAGCTGCCTTCCACCAGGTTAAAATCTCAACTCTTATTGTTTTCCCTAATTTTAAAATTTTAAATTTCATCTTGAATTGGTACCTAGTCCCGTTAGATTTTTGATTCACTTAGTTTTTACTTCTGCAAATATTTATTTTATTAGTCTTTCAATTTTTGTCTGTGAACCAATTCTAAACAATCAGTTTGCAATCATGAGATTTATTGCTTGGAATGTGCAAGTCTATGGTAACAAAGACACTAGAAACCATCTTAGGAATTTATTAAATACTAATGATCATGATGTTATTTTTTTATCTGAAACAAAACTTCTTATAAAAAATGTCATCCTTCATTAAGCCTTTGAAATATCACAATTTTTTTTATAATTGATCCTATAGCCTTGGATTCTTCTAGGTGATATGAATTTTATATTAAGCAATGAAGAAAAATTTGGTGGCCACCCTCATACTCAATCTGTTCTAGACATTGCTAGAGATTTTGTCAATAGTCTAGGACTTCAGGATATGAGTTACTCTGGAAACATTTTTACTTTGACCAATAGAAGGCATGGCCCTGAACTAATACAGGAAAGGATAGATAGGTTTCTTGGTGATAATTTCTGGTTTAGGTTATTTCTTGATTCTCATGTTTACCATTTAGCACCTATTGCAAGTCATCACAATCCTATAATCCTTGTTAGTTCTAGGAGTTCTAATACTGTGAAAAAACCAAATAAATTTAGTAAATATTGGATAAGAGATTCTCCATGCAAAGATGTGGTTTATAACAATTGGAAATCAATAATAGTAATGGCTCTGCTGCTTTTAAACATAAGTCACCTCTTAAACAAGTTAGGTATGCCCTAAGAGTTTGGAACTATAATTCTTTTGGAAATATTCAATCCAATCTTAATGACATTAGAGGTCAAATTGATAACCCTTATTCTCAAGGGGTTGTAGATACTAGTAATCCTACTTTGTCTGACCTTCTTAAACAGTTGAATTATTGGCATGACATAGAAGAAGAGTACTGGAAACAAAGGGCTAAAGATGATATGATAAAATTTGATGATAGAAACACTAGGTATTTCCATACTAAAGCAAATTATAGAAGAAAGAAAACTCATATAGTTACTCTACAGGATACTACTGGTATTTGGTTAACTGATAGGCATGAAATTGCTACTAATCTTAAGAATCCTTTCTCTTATATTAGTAGAACTAGTAATCCATGTAATAATACTAATCTTTTTGATTGTGTTAATGCTTGTGTTACTGATGCTGATAATGTCTGTCTTATGAGATTGCCTTCAAGTGAGGAGATAAAAGAGGTTGTATTTAGCATGAAACCATGGACATCTCCAGGACCTGATGGATTCCCTCCATGTTTCTATCAAAGTATGTGGGATATTGTAGGTGAAGATACAATTAAAATGGTTCACTGCTTCTTTCAAGGTAAATATATCTTAAAAGAGAATAATCATAACTTTATTTTACTTATTCCTAAAGGAGATTATCCTACCATTGCTAGTGACTTTAGACCTATTAGCTTGTGTAATACCTCTTATAAGATAATATCTAAAATTCTTGCTAATAGATTAAAGCCACTCCTAGGTAAGATCATTTCTCCCTATCAAGCTGCCTTTGTGAAAGGTAGACTCATGACTGATAATATAGTTATTGCCCATGAGCTTATTGATACCATGAAGAAACACAAGTCTAAGAAAGGTCTTATGGCTCTGAAATTAGACATGTCCAAGGATTTTGATATGATTGAATGGTCTTTTTTACACGACTGTTTTAAGGCTCTAGGATTTAGTGATGATTGGTGTCATTTAATAAACCAATGTGTGTCTACAGTCTCTTCTTCTTTTATGCTAAATGGTGTTCCTGGTGAATAATTTTGGCCTACTAGAGGTCTGAGACAGGGAGATCCCCTGTCTCCATACCTTTTCATCATATGTATGGATATTCTATCCAAAAATTTGATAGATGCTGAAGCCAAAAATCTTATAAAAGGTATCAAAGTCAGTACAACTGCCCCTGCTGTTTCACATCTCTTTTTTGCAGATGACTGCTTAATTTTTACTAAAGCGACCCCTAAAGCGGTAAGATGTTTGAACTTTATCCTAGACAATTTTAGTAAGGCTTCTGGCCAGGCTATTAATTTTGACAAATCTGCTATGGATTTTAGTAAAAAAACAGATAGTCAGGTGAAACAGGCAATCACTCAAATTCTGAACATTAAGAATATGGCCTTGCAAGACAAGTACTTAGGGGTACCCCTTCTGCTGCAACATGATAAAAGTGCCTCCTTCTCAAGTATGATGTCTAAATTTGGAGGTAAACTTTCTTTATGGAAATCCAGCCTTTTTAACCAACCAGGTAGAACTATTCTGTCTCAAACTGTCCTAGGAGCTATAGCTACTCACCAAATGGTTGTGTTCCCCATGCCTAATAAAATTACTGATAAAATAGATATAATACAAAAAAACTTTTTCTTGCATAAGGAAAACAATGGTAGAAAATGGTACCCAAAGTCTTAGAGTATAGTAGCTAGTCCTAAGGATAAAGGTGGCCTTAATATAAGAAGATCTGCTGAGTTTAATAAGACACTTTTAGGAAAGCTAGCCTGGAGATTAATTACTGAGAAGGATGCTCTATGGGTTCAAATTATGACCCATAAATATTTTCCTGAGTTTAACCCAATATATGATACTTTAAGTAGTAATGGATCTTGGATTTGGAGAGGCATTTGTCAAGGATTAGAGTTTATTAAGCAACATTATTGCTGGGAAATTGCTGATGGTGAAAATATTGATGTTTGGAAAGATGTTTGGGTCCCAAGTCTAGGAAAAAGGGTACCTAATGAAATGTACTCCAATAATATTTCTAAATTTTATCAGCTTATTGATGTTGATACTAAGAACTGGAATAACAATATGTTACATGCATTGTTTCCTAATGATGTAGTTGAACATATAGTGAAGTTGAGAGTACCTATGATTGGTAAGGATCAAGTTAGATGGCTAGGAACTAGAAATGGTTGTTTTACTGTAAAATCTGCATATAACATTCTTTTGCAGGAATCTTTAAGGATACAGAACCATATTGTTCCAAACTTCCCCTGGAAGAAGTTATGGAAAATTCAACTCCCTCCATAAAATACTCCACTTAATATGGAGAATTATGCACCACTGTGCGGCTACTAGAGATAAGTTACACAAGGTAGTAAGTAATATTGATTCTATCTTCCCTCCGTGTAAACACACTGATGAAACTTGTCAGCATTTATTCATTGATTGTCCTGTCACTAAAAGACTATGGTTTTCTCTTGATCATACTTTGATAGATAATAATATAAACATTAATCTTTGTGATTGGTTATCTAATCTGTTTAATGCTAATAATTTTTGGACTCAAGCAATGCAGGTTAGAGTCAGATATATCTGTTGTATCATCTGGTTGATATGGAAGCATAGATGTGCTGTTGTCTTTGACAAAAAATAGCTCAACCCTACTGGTTTTATAAACTCTGTTAAGGAATTCATTAGTGACTGTGAAAAGTCAATAAAACCAGTCACTGAGAGTAGGCCAGTTAATAGAAATGTTAACTGGAAACCCCCTACTATAAATTATTTGATTTTTTTTTTGAAGGAATGAGGGGCTTCAAAGATCCCCTAAGATTAATTTATTAGACTATCTCATTCAAATTGAGGTTTGAAGGATTACATTGAAGAGGTGGTAGATAGACACACCTTCTTGTTTCATTATTATACATTTGGTAGCAACAGAACAATTGTATAATATAATTTACATTTTTTGAGATTACATAAAACCAAATAACATGGAAGAGACCAACAGAGGTTTTAATCCTACAAGTGAGAAAAATGATGCTCCAAAGAATACCTTCAATTAAAATTCCAAAGCACATACCTTTGTCTTATCCTTCAGAGAAGAAGTTGTATCAAAATCAGTCTGGTATCCCAATTGTTTTACCAAAAAAACCTGAATATTCTTCATGAAAAACCAAAAAAGATTTCGTCCAACATGACACATCTTCTCTATTCTTCCTTCTACTGGTTTGGATGGATGAAGTTCTTGAGAAAAGTTTTGAAGAAAAAATCTGTTGTAACAATTCAATATGTTGATTATATTACCAAATCCCATTAAAAACCCCTGGGACTTATGATAAACCGCCATATAAACGTAATAAAAGAATATACGGCATATAATAGCTATTGAAATTAAATAAAAAAAACAAAGACGTAAACCTAATATTGCTTAGATGCAATATTTTTATTTAAAAAGAAAAAAAAAACTAATTATTATTTCCTAGATTTCCTCAGTAGATATTAAATCTCAGACCAAAACCGAGTAAATCTGGATTACAGGGGAAGATAATGGAGGAAAACCAGGAGAAAATTTTTAGGAGTTTTATTAGATTAAACGGTTATGCAGATCCGAAGAGAGAGATCCCACCGATTATAAATTATTTGAAATTAAACTTTGAAGCCTCCTTCATTTCAGATAATCAACCTATGGGATATGGACTGATTTTGCATTGATACAGGTACCTTCTGTGGAGCAAAAGGTGGGAATGCAAAGGAAGTAGATGAAGAACACGCTGAAGCTGTTGCTGCGTTAGAGGCTATGAAGTGGGCTGAACAAAAACATATTCAATTTTTTAAAATTGAAGGAGATTGTTGCAATGTAGTGAATGCCATCAACGGAAAATTAGATTCAATAAATTGGACTACAAATAGTGTAGTTCTAGAATGCATTTCAATTTTTAAAAACTTTGAATTTTGGTCATGTAAGCATGTTAAGAGAGAGGCGAATGAAGTAGCTGATACTCTAGCAAAAAAATCTAGATCACTAAGTGATAATGTCTGTTATCTTTATCCTCCAGAATTTCTTAACAGATCTTTGGAGAAAGATAAAACTGATGTAACAGCATAATTTTTAATAAAATTCCAGTTTCCTATAAAAAAAAAAAGCTTTTCATGCCGGAATATCCTATAGAAGTTAGTAAGGATAATCCCCAAACCCTATTTTGAAGCCTTATATATACAAGTGCCCTAACTGTTTTCCTCAATATCCAAAGCTTTCAGAAGTTCTAATATATTCTTTAGAAATGGAATCCGATCTCAACCTAATCCCTCAAGGAAGAATCAAAGAAGTATCGGTTATAACTGACAGAATGAAGGAAACAACTCTGAAATCATATGGAGCGGAGAAATCTAATGCTGAAGTGACTGAGAAAAATGATGAAGAAGAAGGAACAAAACAGTGGGATATATGTCTGGTAGGAAAAGTAATCAAACAAGGAAAATTCTCATCTGAAGCTGTAGTAAACATCACTTGTTATTTCATTGTGGAAGAGGATCTGGAAATCTTTGAAATTGATCCAAAAAATTTTGTCTTCAAGTTTGCAAACTGGATTCAGCTTAACAAGGTGTTTGATGAAAGGCCATGAAGCATTGCAGGCAATTTGCTAATAGTACATGATTATTTTGATGGACTTGCACATCAGGAACTAGATTGGGAACACCAATGTTTTTGGATTCAGCTGAAATATTTATTTCCAGAGTTCATGAATGCAAAAGTGGTGAAAGAAATAGGTTCAGTAATGGGTGAAGTAGTTGCTTTGCAACCAGAGAGTGGTTGTCTCGTGGCTGGTGAAATTCAAAAGTTGTGTGTTAACATAAATCTAAAAACTCCACTAAGAAGAGGAATTTTGGCTGTAACTTCTACTGGTCATACCAGATGGATTATATTTTTTTTATGAAAAACAATCTCATAATGTTTGTCCAGAATGTTATGTCCTTGATCACTCCAAGGATGAAAATGTAAGAAAAAAACAGAAGAGCTTACTAAAAAAATAGGGGTACAACGACCTCACCCAATAATTCGCTTAGCAATCTGTATGGACTAACTCAATTATACTTTTAAGAGAATCAACTAGACAGTCAGACTCAATCTTAATAAAAAGTATATTAAAGAGTTATATCTCAATTTCTCGATTCAATCCTTACTCAAGCAAATAGAAATCTGCGAGTCTAATTGAATACAAGAGAAATAAACTTGAACGGTACCAAAGACCAATGTTCAAGTATCAATCAATTTCAATCAACAACCAAAGGTCGGATTTCCCAATTGATTGATTCAACGCACAACCTGTGATATTTCAATTATATAACAAAATATAATGCGGAAAAGAAATAACACAGACACACACTGTATTAAGCCGCTACAGACACTAACCTACTACAAACTAACTTCGGTCTGGACTATAGTTGAACCCCAATTAATCTCACACTGATCCAAGGTACAGTTGCGCTCCTTACGTCTCTGATCCCAGCAGGATACTGCGCACTTGATTCCCTTAGCTGATCTCACCCACAACTAAGAGTTGCTACGACCCAAATTCGAAGACTTTAATAAACAAATCTATCTCACAGAGAAAAGTCTACAAGAATAGATAAATCTGTCTCCCACAGAAATACCTACAAGTTTTGTTCCGTCTTTGATAAACCAAGGTGAACAGGAACCAATCGATAAACCGGACTTATATTCCCGAAGAACAACCTAGAATTATCAATCACCTCACAATAATCTAAATCGTATGATGGCGAAACTAGATATTGTGGAATCACAAACGATGAGACGAAGATGTTTGTGATTACTTTTATCTTTCCTATCGGAAAAATTAATCTCAAGTCAATTATTTCAATTGTACTCAATACGATAGAATCAGGCAAGATCAGATCACGTAACTACAAAGAAAATAGTTGGGTCTGGCTTCACAATCCCAATGAAGTCTTCAAGTCGTTAACCTACAGGGTCTCGGTAGAAACCTAAGGTTAAAGGAGAATCGACTCTATCTTATACAACTAGTATCACACATGAGGTGTGGGGATCCCAGTTGCTAGAGTTGTCCTTTATATAGTCTCCAAATCACAGTTTTCAATCTAAGTTACCTTGGTAACAAAGCATTCAATATTCACCGTTTAGATGAAAACCTGATTAGATTCAAGCTAATATCTTTCAACCGTTAGATCGAACTTAGCTTGTTATACACAAAAGAACTATACGTCATTTGGGTTTGTGTAACCGTACCTAAACGTGTACAAGTCGTTGGTTCAACAGTAGTTAACCAAATGGTTGGCCATATGAGCACTTTCATATCAACCTTATTCATCTTCACCATAACTAGTTCAAATGACTCAAATGAACTAGTTCAAGAGTTTTTCAATTGCTTAGATTTCATAGAAGTATACAAGACACAATTGAAGAAAAATTGGTTTTGATTCACTCGAATCGATTCATGAACTTTATAGCCATGGTTTGCAAATATGCATTCCTTAGTTTATATAAATTTAAGTTCAAGAATAAACCAATTTTAGAAAGTAACACACTTAAGTATGCGTACGGGTATGCGTACTTAAGTAATCGGTTTTGAGTTTGATTTGGTTTTCAAACTCAGCAGAAATTCACGGACGTGAACTTTCCGCTAGTATGCGTACGGGTACGCGTACTTAGGTAACCAGATTGAGTTGGTTTTGAAATCCAAACTCAGCTGAAATTCACGGACGTGAACTTCCGCCAGTACGGGTACGCATACTTATCCAGTCTCCATCAACCATTTTGTATACACACAAGTATGCATACATTTGGTTCCCGGTTTTGGACTTATACACTAATGTGCGAACACACTATATATGCTTATATCCAAAGATGGTTACATATTCTAAACTCTTTATTTCAATCATTGAAACATTCTTAGAGGATGTTAAATAGAGGTTATTCACACACTATTTTTCATCAAAGTAATTTTCAAGATATTGAAATAATCAACATGACTTTCGTCACTAGTAAAGATGAACTTGGCCAAAGCAAAGGCTTACCAACACATATTTCGAGAGTGAGATAAACTCGACTTGAAATAGAAAATGTGTATAATCGAAGTCTATATAGTAATACGACTTTTGTCTCAAGATAGGAGATAGAGTAGATAGACTTTTTGAGTGATAGATAAGTTCAAGTCTCCACATACCTTTTATTTGATGAAGTTCCACCAGTTCCTTGAGTAGTTATTCGTCTTTGTATGAGGAACGCCGTGGAGTCTAGAGCTCAACTACACTTTCTATCCTAGTCCGAGACTTAGCTATAAGTAGACTAGAAATCAAGACTTATAGTTTTGGCAACTACACTTGACAACAAGCTTGAGATAGCAATGCTTGCGAGTTCGACCGAGCAGTGCTGTAACACTTACAGAACTGCACAACAAACCTATTACCTTGGAAAGTGTGAAGAAAACTATTGTGGTGAGAGGAAGACATACTAAACAATTTCCAAAGATAGCTACAAGAAGAATGTAAATGACAACTCCCTTTGTTCCTCCTAAAGATGGAATGTTGGTGAAAGAGGCTAGTGCTAAAGAAACTGGAGCTAGAATTATAGTAATAGAAGAGGAAGAAAGTAATGCTATATTGGGTAAAAGGCAAAGGAGTTCAAGACCTCGGTCCGTTCCATAGTCTGATTCAAGCAACAACTCCATGATGATTACTACAACAACTACTACTAATATACTGGATAAGAAGCAGGTTTCTGCAATAGAAGAAAACTCTGCCAGTGGCTTAGGTTGGGATCAAGTATTTTCTACAATCCATTAATTTAGTTATTACCAATTATTTTTCGAATTTAAACTTGACTGCATTACTTTTATTTCCTTGCATACTAGTTTTAAAAATTTTACAATTAAAAAAAATGAAATTTCTCTCATGGAATGTGTGAGACTAGTTGAACAACATGCTTAGTACTCATGGATTACATAGTATGTCCTATATTGGTAATCCTTTTACTTAGACAAATAGGAGAAGTGGTGAGGAGCTAATTCTTGAAAGACTAGATAGAGGTTTAGTTAATCTTGCATTAGTGTAATAACTTCCCCAATGCAGCTCTGTATCACTTAACCACTACTGGCAGTGATCACTGTCATATATTGTTAGAGACATCCAAGTTAGGAAACACAACCAAAAAACCATTTAGGGTGAATAGAGCTTAGTTTAAAGACAATAGTTGTGAGCTAATTAAATAGAGTTTGAGCAGTAATGCTCCTGAATCTGCTGCTTTTAGGATATCTATATGCCTATTAGGTACCAAAAATGACTTAAGAGAATGGAATTACCATCACTTTAGTAATATTATTACCCAAATAGCTAAATTAGAAGCTTAACTGGCTAACATTTCTAGGAATCATAACAAACAAAATGACCCTAGGATGGAAGAATTATCTAAACAGTTAGAACTTTGGTATGATGTTAAGGAAGGCTTACTGAAACAGAGAAGTAAGGATGATGCCATGAAATTAGATGACAGGATTACAATCTACTTCCATCATAAAACAAATTTTAGAAGGAAAAGAACCCAAATTGATTCACTGTAGAATAATAATACGGATATTTGGTTAACTGAAAGTGATGAAATAAAAGATGAACTCTTGAGACATTTTAGTAACATCACCAAAAGAGTATTGATGTTTCTATTTCTGATGCTGATAATACTATGATTACTACCATGCCTTCTAGTGAGGAAATCAAACTCATTGTTTTTGTTATGTCTCCATGGACCACACTAGGACCAGATGGTTTCCCTCTTAGCTTTTACCAATGATAAGTGCATATTTCACATATATTTGGTGTAAATTCTATGCTAGTAATTGCTTATATTCTTGCAAACTATTGTGTGTTATGCTTGTTTTCTTGTATTTGTCTTTCATTAGGTGAATCATCCAAAAGAAGTGAATTTTGACTTAATTGTGCAAGAAAAGAAGTTAGATACAAGTGGAGAAGGGCCAAAGACCAAAAGTAACTCGTTCAAACCTAGGGTTTCTTGATATCACATTGAAGAGGACGAAAAGACGAAGCCAATGGCGAAAAAACAGAGTCATTCTAAGTTCGTATGAAGAATTTATGAGCAAAACAAGAACTCGGGAGACTAAAAGAGCAAAATGGTCATTTTAAAGAGAAAGTGCTATTGGCACCCTCACCGTTCGTTAAGGGGCACATCCTGTTAAGGGGCAGTCAAGTTCAAAGGAACTGCTAAAGGAAGTTCGGTGTTTTAGAAATGGGAAGGAAGGAGGAATTTAAAAGATGATTAAGGAAGACGCCGAATTACTCAGGGCACGAGTACGTGATCGGAGGAAAAGATGTGTGGTGGGGCCGCTGCATCGAATCATGATCACATATTTTTGATCAACCAAACCGACTTGGTATGCATTATCTAGTATGGTTAATTGAAGGCAATAAATAGCAGCCAAAACCAAAAGAAAAAAATAACTTCTTCTCCCATTCTTTTTTTCTCTAGCTACAAGACAAAACATATAACACTTTTATTTTAGTTTTCTTTTATTCTCTTGTAAATATTTTTAGTTATGTCTAGCTAATTATTTTTGATTAAGGATGATTTCAAAGTCATGAATAATGGAACTTTAATTCTTTTCACAAGTTTATTTTGATTGTCGATTGTCTCTATTATTTTTAGAGTCTAAGATTATTATTGAGTTATTCAATCGGCCATTTGAATATGCCTAATAATTATTATTCTACTAGTATTAGGATTGGTGATACGTGTAATTATCACTCAATTCTTTAGACAAGTAGTACATCAAAAAAGTTGACAGAGGGATTCTGTTAAGCAATTGTGTATAGAGATGACACTAGTAAGCAGACCGAGCTTATGCTTCTGATATTAGGATCAACCTAATTCACAGAACTTAATGCATTTGAATGGGTTACACCTTGAGATCTTATTCATGATGGCTCTGGTAGTCGAGTGCTTCCGTATACAGTGACAACAGGAATTCCGAGGATAGCAGAGCTTATTGTTGTTCTATGGTTGGTGACAATTGATAGACACATTTATGTGTCTATTTTCGTCTCTATTGTGTATATTGTTAGTACCCATTTTTGTACTAATTTTGGTATTTTATCCCTTTGTAGGTGTTTTTGGAGAAATAGGCTTTTGCGGTGAAATTGGCTCGAAAAGTTGTTGAAGGCACCTGGGAGGGTATTTGCTATTCGGACTCTCATTTTGGAAAAGGGGTAACCCATTTTCAGGCAGCTGCTAAGCACAGACCGGGATTGGATAAGGGGAGATCATCCCCTTCATTTGAATTAAGAGTTTTGGCGGGAAATTTTTTTTTCACGCTGCGCAGTGAAGAACAGAGTATAGTTTTCGATTTTGGGTTAGTTTTGAAGAGATTAAAGCTCTGATTTTTCTTGGGCTTGCTTATTAACCATCAACAGGCGAGGTATGGGTGATTGAATGGACTGTTTTGGGCTGAATTATCGGGTTTTTATAAAATAGGGAAGAAAAATAAAATAAAAATGGAAACAGGTAAGTTTCGAATTATATTTGGAAGTTACGTGCTATATTTTGCAAGGATTTGTTTGTAGAAGCATAAGAGGATAGTTTGGATAATTCAGGAAGGAGGTGAAGTGATTAAACAGGTTAGAATTTCCAAAACTTGGCCGAGAAGAAAATTTTATTTTTGGGGAAGAAAAAGAGATTTTGATCGAGTTTAAACCGAGCTGTAAGGTATATATAAGCTCTAGAGAGGCTAAGGAAGGGTTGGAAACACTTTGGAGAAGTTTAGAAGAGAACAGAGAGCTGAAATCACGAGTTGAAATTTGTTTATGCTGCTGCGAAGAAGAAGAACACGAAGAACATAAGACCCTCGGAGTCAGTTGCAGAGGCAGACTTATTTTCAGTGACAACGAGGTACGGTCGCATCTTCCTGCAGTCACCGAAGCCCTTCAGCAATGATTCAAACGTCTGTTTTAGACCTTCAGCAACTACTGAATCCGCTGTTTTAACACTTTTCTCCCTTTTAATCAACTTTTGAGCCATAAACATGTATTTTGAGATTATGATTAATATGAGGAGCTAAACCCCATTGCTGAGGAGATAGAGGAAGCTATTTTTCCAACACAAAGTGGTATATTCTATTTTATTTATTTTATTTCAATTATTTTTATGATTATTTGCCTTGATTTATAATTGTTTGAATGATTTTTGTTAAGCAATTGTTATTTCTTTTGATAGAGCATGCTTAGCCATAGGTTTTTGATGCTTTATACTTTGGATTTACACTTGTTATTTTGAAAATCTACATGTTGCAATAGTTTAGAATCAAATTAAACACAAAAATTGAATAAATATAAATATTGGATTTAATCACTTTGGACTTGGAAAATAGTGGAATCTTAGCCTCGGTATTCTTTTAATATTGATATCAACTTTGTCAGTGTTTGTTTTAAATATCAGTGATTTTTTATATTTTTAGTTTTAAAATTTAAGTCTAAAGTTATCCTTCACAAGTTCGAGAATCGAATCCTATTACCACCATTTTTACTACAACTACAAAACTCATCAACAATAAAAAATTTACAAGGAATAAACGAGTACTTTTATTAAGTTTCTTTTCAGTAACGGTGAAGGATTCCTTAATCATCTTTCTTCTCATTGTTCTAAAATTATATTTATTATTTTCGTTTTATAGTTACTTCATTAAAAATATAGAAACCCCCCTTTTGGATCATTATAACAACTAAAAACTCACTGCTCTTCGTGGGGAACGAACTCCTTGCCATTATATTACCAGTTAATTGTGTGGAAAGAAGTTATTTAATTTGTTGTGTAAACGACACGCACCAACCAACTGATGTGAGATACAGTTGGACCTGATGCGGTCAAAATGGTTCATTTTTTTCTTCCGTTCCCATCACTTGTTGAAACAAGTAAACTATAATTTCACTGCCTTAATCCCTTAGAAAAATTGTCCTAATGGTGCCATTGACTTGAGACCAATTAGTTTGTGTAATTTCTCTTATATTATACTCGCTCCGTCCCAAATTAGATGAGCTAGTTGTAGTTTGCATAATTCTTAAGGCAAGGAGGAAAGAGGAGTATGTTTAAATATTTTTTACAATTATACCCTTATGGATAATAACTAGTAAAACTTAGAAATGATTTATCTCTTAAACTATATCATGGTTTTTCGTAAACTTTATACCGTTGAAAAGCATTTTAAAACACCTATGTAAGGAATATAAACATGGCTATCAAATTATACGTATTTCTTATAGCAACAATAATCAATTGAAAGGGTAGTTTTAGAAATATCACCTTAATTATTAGAGAGATAGCTCATCTATTTATAGGACAAAGTTTAAAACTAACTAGCTTATCTAATTTGGGACGGAGGAAGTAATATCCAAACTACTTGCCTCTAGATTTAAGCTTGTGTTAATCAAAGTTATATCTCCATCTCAGACTGCTTTATGTCTAATAGACTGATTCAAGAAAATATAGTTATTTCTCATGAGTTAATCCACTCCATGAAGAAAACCACAGTTAAAGATGGTTGTGTAGCTATCAAACTAGACATGTCAAAGGCTTTTGACAAGATATAATGGTCTTTCCTCATAGAAACTATGATAAAACTAGGATTTTCTAGTAACTGGTGTAGCATGATTCAACAGTGAATTGGAACTTTTTCCACCTCAATTCTTTTGAATGAAGCCCCTGGTAACCAATACTTTCCTCAAAGAGGTCTGAGACATTGTGATCCCTTATCTCCTTACTTGTTTATTGTGAGCAATGAGTCTTTGTCAAGGTATCTTTTTACTACAGAACTTAATGGTCTTATTCATAGTTTTAAATCTAACAAACATTGTCCCTATGTTTCTCACTTATTCTTTGCAGATGACTGCTAGACCAATTTAGCAAATTCTCTGGTCAAGTTGTCAATTTTTCTAAAATTATCTATAACCTTTAGTGCTAAGGTGCCAAATTATACTATTAAAAATGATATTGAAAACGCGGGGGTACCAAAATACACCACCACTTTTTTCTTAGGCAATCTGTATGGACAAACTCAATTCAACTCCGAGAGTTAAACTCAATCAAGGAATAGTATCATAGAGTTATATCTCAATCTCTTGCAATTAGAACATATACAGAAACAAGTCCTTGAACCTAATCACAAAGAGATAACTTGGACGGTACCAAAGACCAATATCCAAGTATCAATCAAGTCGTATCCAACAAACTAGGTCGGGTGTATCTTCTATGATTGATCAACGCATAACCTGTGATATTGCAATTAACAAGTGATGAGGATAAAGATGATGAGAAAGAGGTTAGTGAAGAGTTGATTCGTATAGGATCTCCATAAAATGACACTATCAAAGTGTTGTTTGGTTTTAGCGGTGCATTCAATCTATTTTGTCTTTTTTGGTTCTACCAAAAGATTTGGATGGTACAACATTAGAAATGCAATTAAATGTACCCTCTAGACACTGTATCTGAATGATTTATTTTGAAATTTATTTTTATTTTATGGAAATTTGTTTTAGTTGTGCATAAGTTTTAAAACACATTCAACTTCTCTGTCCCGTAATCTTAATTTTGAGCCGAACCACCCTTAAACACCATATTTGAAAACACAAGAGATGATTCGGCTTACAACGGATGGGCCGAACCCTATTAATATACCAGGGTTCTGCTAGGTTCGGTTTATAATTAAAATTGTGGATAAGCCGAAACTGACAAATTTATAAAACCTAGTTTTTCAGCCGAACCTGGTAATCCTAGGGTGAATTTGGAGGTTAGGTTGATAATAATTGTGCTACATAATCCAAATAACAAGTCTCTTTTATTTAATAGAGAGTTTTTTCATTCAACGATAAAAGGATTACATCCCAAATTACATCCCCATTGTATAAGAACATTGTAGCATTACAAAAACTCTCTAATATCCCCAACGGGTTATAAGAAACTTCTTAAGGATGTTGTGGTGAGATTTGTATTTGAAATTCTTTGCTTTCCATCTTCGCCACTCCTCTTGAGATCGTACTTCAATCTCATAGGTTGTTTCGCCTTTGAGTTGATAACGATTAACAACCCGAACTAAAGCTATAAAGTCTGTAACTTTTACTTTTATAGTTTGAATTTGGTAAAACAAGGATGCACGATCCCGATTGTGAGGATTACCTATTTTGGTGGAGAAAGCTTCATGAATTCGAACCAACAAGTACATACTTATCAGACTCTCCACTCTTCGTTTTTCACCCTTCTTTGGATAGTATGCTACGTAGTTTGTGCAAAGAGACAAATATTTATCTAGAGTAAACTTAGGACTATGAGGTGCCATTTTTAAGGAGATGTGATTTCGAAATGTGAAACAATAGGTGGGTATGTATAGAATAGATGTTTACAACGGATATATCTTTGGGGGAAAAAAAGAGTTGTTCCGCAAATATTGTGTAAAATGTAAAGGGTTCGGCTGATACAAAACTTTTCAATGAGCCGAACGTTTTACGTAACGGCTACATTTTTCAAAAGTTTATAAAATTAAACAAGTTCTACGTATACTCAATTTCTCTAATTAGCCGAACCATATCCTCTGTTTAGTAACAATATTCATTTAAATGTAAAGGGTTAATATAAATCTTAAATATAAACTTAGATTACACACTACTAATCTCGTTTTACATAATAGTTCAATGGATCTCGAGGGATATATCTCTAACGAATCTCAGTGGCTAGGTCTCTATTGAATCTCATAATTCTTCTATTCAACCATGTATAACACATTCCTAGATCGTATCTTCCTCCATGATGTATTTCCCAAAGACTTTGAACTCTAGCTTCCTAAAAAAAAAAAAAATCACAAGCTAGTAGTCAAACCAAATTACTCTATACCGCAAAATAAACACGTTGGAATACTCACATTCTCTTCATTAGTATTGGGATGATATTGATGAACCCATCTTAATATTCTAATGTAATCTCGCATCGAATAACGGGTAAGTTCGAATCTTTCAGCTAATTCCATCGACTTACGATGTTTATGATTCCCATCTACCTCTGTTGATGGTGGTTTTTAGTTCAGGGAAAAATTGTAAAACCCTGTATTTAATGCGCCATCATTCTGCAAAGAAGTTGAGCCATTTAAAAGTGATGAGTGCTCATGCCTCTTTACTTACATGCATATTGAGCAATTCAGTATATTTATATGAAATTTATCCAGAATGGTGCATGTAGCAACAATCCCAAATATTCTATAAATTTCTGAGTATTTGTTCCATACCATGTTCCCAGTTGAACTCTTAATACTGACATGACATGACGACTAATGTTCGCTCTCAGCCGAGTAGCATGAATCTCCCGAAGTGTCAGGATTGAGATGCGTGTGGAAGTACTCAATCAGAGGCACGCAAAGTTATGCTGCCCTTTAATATTAAATTAGAGATTTTTGTATCGGTATGCAAAATTCACCAAAATTTGATTGGTTTTGCGACAACCTGCAAAATTCAGTCCTTTAACCTAATTTTATCAATTTGCAAAAATTAGGTTGTTTTTTTTTTGCACCTTGCGCAATATCCCGAACCCTATTAGTCGAGACAAAACCTAGGTAAGCTAGGAAACTAATCCTCCATGGAGCTAGTAGGAGCAAAGTCCTACCATAAAAAAAGAAATAAAGAGGAACTGCGGCAAATAGAAGCAACAGCAAAAGGAGGCGCGGCCACGCCACTTGTCCGGCCGATCCGCTCCAACAGGCGTCGCCTGTGGACGGCTGGCCACGCTCCATGTTTCTGCTTGCCGGCCCCCTTACCCATCGACCAATCAGATCGCTTTAAACGCGCCACACGCACTTTTAAATAAAGTTGGAAGTTGGTTGGTCGACGCGCCTAATTCCTTAAGGAATTTAATATAGGCTGCCCATGTCAGTCTTAAAACAATCACGGACACACGATTTGGCCGGCCAATTCATCAAGTTTAGCCTCTTCCTAGCGGAACTAGGCAAACTCCATGATGTCCACCAGCGGGCCAACTATTGTCCCAGCCAATCGGAATCCTCAAACCCGCCAGTAGCAACCCTAATCGCTAGCCAGAACTAGGCTAGTTGCATTGTGAAAGAGAAACTACAACGAGTTAAGACCGACCATAACGGTCTCAAAACCATTGTGTCCGCCCATCTTAGCCAGCCTGGTTGGACGGCTTAGATCGTATTTTGAACGATCAAAGAGGTGCCGGTGTGTTCACCGGCGACTTACCTCCATCCCCAGCCGATCGAACAACACACGACAAGCCAGGAGTGCATCAAACCGCTTGCCTAAAGTAGAGTGAACGCGCTATTTTGGAAACCCTAATTTGTGTTGCGGCAGCGTGCTACTGTTGCAAAGCGATCACAGCCGTCCATCTTCGCCGGCCAAATTGACTGGTTTAGATCCAATTTCAGGCGGCCAATAAGATGTCAGCATGCTCGACGGCAAATCACCTTTGCATATGGCCCATCGGCCTGCTCAAATAAATGTCCAGTTCCTTGAATCGATTAGCCTAAAGAGGGTTGGCCACACGGCTTTAAACCCTAAAATTCAATCAACGGAAGTATACAACTGCTGCAAATCATCTCATCCATCAAACTTCGCAAACCTAGTTTGACGACTTAGATCTAATTTCAAGTGACCAACAGGGTGACGTTGTGGTCACCGGCCACCCTTCTCCCATAATGAGCGATCGACCAAGCCACGGCTTGCCCAAACGGATCCCAAACGATCGGCCAAAAGGTAGCTGGTCGCGCTGCTAATATATATTTCAATAATTCAACGGAAGCCATCAACTGCAACAAATCATCTCAGCCACTTTATTTGGCTAGCCGATTTAACCGGTCCAGATCTAACTTGGGCCGACCGATAGGATGTTAGAATGGCTACCAGCCGCCACTATCTCATAGGGACCGACCAGCCAATCCCCGGGATGCGCGCGTATCTCCTACCAACTCCCTGAAAGAGGGCGGTCATGCTCCATTAAGACATTAAGCTCCGCGACTAACTTAGACGAGCTCTGAAACAACGATGCTTCATAAACATCGATTATTTTCAGCTTCTTGTTTAAAAGCGATGCTTTATATGCATCAATTATAAATGATGTTTTATAAATATTGATTCCACAAATATTTATGTTATTTACCTAAAAGCACTATGTGCTGCTTTAAGCGGCAAGTCTCACGACTTGACCCATTTACTCGAGACATCAAACATGTCACAAACTGGGGGATGCTCACTAGGGTATATTGGTCTGGTGGTTTACAGCATGCGGCGTGCAACATGCCAATTATGAGAAAGTGTCAGGAAACGGCGGACGGTTAATAGCAGTAAGAGAGTAGTGGGTGTAAGGCTGACCGGTCTTCCCACATAATGGAAACGTGATGGTCGCCACCTTTTGCACAACTCCACTTCTCCACTACTTAACCGTCTCCACTTCCTATGAGATCAGGGTGCGCTCGATCATGACTTGTATAAATAGGTTTTCAAACTATTACGACAAAAAGGAGGAATACAAGTGTTATCAACACAAGTATCAAGAAAAACACCAAGAACTGATAGCTTACATTCTGCAAGCCAGTTCCATATTCTGATACAAGTAATAAAATTGCCATATCTTCAGAGTTGACCATTCTGATCTCAACACCTTCTTCGCTTCCCTCCCTAAGATCAACCATTCTCCTTCACGTTGTGACCGAAGCAAGATTGGAACGACTATTTCTTGGTTTAGGCCAGGATTGTACAGATTGATCTCTCGAATCTAAAGTACTCCCGTGAAGTGCATTTGTTTAGGGTTTAGATTCGTTTCTTGGCGGCACACCAAAATTTACCAAAACAAACAGAATCAGTTTTTACCCCAAAACAACTGGCGACCACAGTGGGAGATTAATCTCTTGGTTGCGAAATTAATTTCTCAATTTTCGTTCCAATCTTCCCAATTTCAAGATGGTGGATCTTAGGTCTGGATCAGCAACGAATCCCGATGTCACTAGCACTGAAAACACCCCTGGTATCAACATTCCTGCTGGTGAAACCAATATACCGCCTACCACCACGATCAACACTTCTCGTGGCGCTACAACCTCTACTGCCAACACCAGCGGCACAGGAAACGTCCCTTCCGGCGTGACACCTCCCATCACCAAAGCCAGAGCCGCTGCCGCAATTCCTAATGTCCCTTCAAGCATAACACCCCCTGTTGTTACCAGAGCTACTGCCACTTCCCCATTAGGACGAGAGACTGTAGGAGCCAAAGGAAGTCAACCCCCTATTACCATTGTTGATTTGATGGAAAGACAAGAAGTTCTCGCTAAGGCTCAGACAGACATGGCTACAACTCAGAAAGAGGTACTTACTTTCCTCAAGACGCTAACGGAGCGGCTACCACAAGAGCCACGTCAACCCCAAACGGAGCCCATAAGGAGTACTTTTAATACTCCCGGCACAGGCACCTCAGCAGGGCGCGCCTTTATAGATGAAGAGGCTCGTTTTTCTCCTGAACGTCCAGTGGAAAGAAATCAGCCATCCAATTTCATCACGCGTGAGGGTCTGGAACGACTTCTCCAAATTCGAAGCAAAGAAAACCCGGTAGACCTGCACCAGCATCAACCTCCTTATCCTCCTGATGTGCAAAGAGTTCCGCTCCCGAAAGGATACTCTTCTCCTCAATTTTACCTTTATGATGGTACTGGTAACGCTCGTGAACACATCTCTCATTTTGTGGAATCCTTAGGAGAGCACGAATACAATCATGTCCTCCGCCTGAAAGAATTTTCAAAGTCACTTACCGGAAGAGCATACACATGGTATAACAACATTGCACCAAACAGCATATCCAACTGGTGTGAGATGGTTACCGCTTTCTACAAGAAATATTTCTTCGTGTCTGAGCAAATCACCTTTTCAGACTTGGGAAGAATGTTTCAACGAAACAATGAGCATCCGAATGATTATGTCAAGAGATTCAGGATTCAGGCACTGGACTGTCACGATCCAAATGTGACTGAACAACAGTTGGTGGAGTCATGTATTAATGGTATGGTTCCCATCTATCGCGCTTTACTGGAGAACCTGCGCTTCCAGACATTCTCTAAACTCCATGAAGCTGCTAAGTGGTCGGCTACAACAGCACCAGCACTGTTGGAAAGAACCAGACCAGCAAGGAGTGAAGATGCACGCGAGACTCGAGGAAATAGGTGCCTCATCAACAAGCAATATAATACCGGTCCCTCCGTAAGCGTAGTGGGTGAAGGATGAAAGAGGAAATCTCCAGCAGCTGAACAACAACCCAAATGTGCGGCACCAGCACATCAGACAACTCCAACCCGGAAGGCCACGGCTAAGACCCCTCTAAAACAAAAAGAAACTTGAGATGCTGCTCCAAACTTCCCATTTCCAATTGAGGAAGTAATTGAACTCCTGGAAGCGTGGATTCAAGATGACGCCATCAAGATACCTCCTCTCAGACGTCCACCAACCGAGGAAGAAATGGCAAATCCCAAATATTGTCGTTACCATAGGTTCGTCAATCACCCAACCAGTGACTGCAACAAATTGAAGCGCATTTTCAAAGAAAAGGTGGATGTATGAGAACTCCAATTAGGAAATGAAGGTATTCACAGAGATCCCCTTCCTGTCAGGAGCTGCATGATTTCTGGGGACTCCGTCCACAAAACCGTACAATCTATGATGGAGCATTTATGTGAGATTCTTTATTTATCCAAGACACAATGTCAATACATATTTGCAGCACTCAACCGTGTTGTATCAAACAAGCGACTGTTTCCAGCCAGGGAAGCCACTCCCAAACCCCAACCTCTTCTGGAAAGCGTGACCGATAGATGCAACTGGGGACTCCTAACCACCACTCACTTGAAGGATGTCAAGTTTGACAGCACACTGATTGACGGGCCTCTGATTTCAACATTGTAACCGTCAAGACTCTGAGAGATGCAAATATTTCAAAGAAGGAAGTTGTTCACTACCCAACCATAATCAAAAACTCAGAAGGAGAATGCAGGGATGCTTAAGGGTACATCAATCTCGAAATAAAGGTGGGAGATGCTCTAAGACACGCCAAATTTTATGTGGTTAAAGAGTACCCAAATTATGATATGATCCTGGGGCGTTCATGGATACATGATAACAAGGCCAAGCTAGGAGTATGTCCTTTGCCAATGTCTATACCTGAAAGGGTCTCCAACAAGCCATCCAATCCCGAAGACTATTTGTTGTCATACCAACAACTCGCGAATGTGACACAACTTCCTGAAGAGAGCGTATCAGCATTTGTTCGTAGATTCCGGACACAAGTAAGTCTTATTGAACAACCATTTTTGTAACCAGTCACTCCTCCTTCCGCCAAGGCTTGGGGACTCGATCCGACTATCAACCCAGCCGTCACTAGGAGATGTGAATGGGATGCTGGTACTTTCAAGTATTTTATCAAGAGTTTAGAAGCTGTCACGGTTAAAGATAAGGAATCTAGGAAAGTAATGGTGCAACGCCCAAACCCATTCCAAGTTGGAGATATGGTAGTTGTGGCTTAGCCTGCTCCGTCCGATTCCACGGGAAGGAAAGACGAGTCGTACCTAGTGGCGGAAATTATTTTTGGAGGTTACTGCAGGCTCATCAATACTCACAAGCTAGAAGGCGCAGTAATACACGCCCGGTGGCTCAAACCCTTCAATACCTAAGAGGTCGCGCCGCCTGATGTGTTTTTAAAGTTTTGTAGAAAAAGTGGTAAAAATGATTCGAACTCTAAGACTTGTGAAGGATTTTTTTAGACTCAAATTAAACTTAACAATTCAAATAAAGTTGTATCAAAAATATAAAGAAAACACCGAGACTCTGGATTCCACCATTGACCAATTAAGTGATAAACTCTAATCAATATTCATGCAATTCTTTCTTTTAAAGTGATTCTTATATTTTGCCTCTAATAGATTTTTGAAGTAATAATTGTAAACATAAAGCATGAAACATCAAAAGTTTTAAAACCTAGCATGTTCTATCAAAACAATTCACAACTACTCAATAAAAATCAATTTTCCTATATTAGTTCTATGCAAATAATCATATAAAAAATTGCAAAAATAATTAAAATAGAATTATACCACTTTTCATGGAACAATGGCTTCCTCCGTCGCCTCGGCTAAGAGGTTTAGCTCCTCATAATAGAAATATGCTCAAAAGTTGATTTCATTGCTCAAATAAGGTGTTTTTATTAAGAAGAACGAGTTGTAGTTACAGAAAGCTTTTTGTAAGGAAAGTAATGGTCACTGAAAGTATTAAGCAACGACAGTGAAAAACGATAACAGCTTTCTGTAGTTGAATATAAGACTGCTTCTGCGACGGTTCGGTGTGGGTCGAAGTTCTTCGTGTTCTTCAGCAGCAGGTTTTCTTAAACTTTGATTTCTCGGCTCTGTGGTGTTCTAAACTTCCCCTAACTTTCGACACCTCTTCTATATGACCCAACCAACCTATTTATATCAAAAAGACCGATTAAATCACTCCAAAATCTTTCAAAATCTCTTCCTTTTTCTTCACGACCAAGTTGCGGCAATTTCTTGTTTTAGGATTTCTACGCGTATCTGAGCTTTCCTTTTGATTCTAAACTCTTCCTTAGATAGATATCAAGCTTTGGGAATAAAATCTTGCCTTTAGTCTCCCTGAAATTCCTAAAATAATTCATCAAAGACAAACTTCCATCACCTCTGTTTTGCTCTAATTCGATCTCTAGCCAATTTGGGTTCAATCCAAAGACTTTACCAGGCCTGTGTAGTCCTAAGGAGTAAACCCAATCAATTTCATCCCTTTAATCTCCATAAAAATCGATCAAAACTCCAACCCTAAAATCCGTCCGTGAAAACCATTTTTCCCACCAAAACTTTCCTTTTAAACCGTGAAGAAGGTGTCCCCCTATCCAATCCCGGTCTGTGCTTAGCAACTGCTTGGAAATGGGTTACCCCTTATCCAAAATGAGAGTCCGAATAGCAAATGTCCTCCCAGGTGCTTTTAACAACTTTTCGAGCCAATTTCGCTGCAAAATCCTATTTCTCCAAAAACACCTACAAAGGGATAAAATACCAAAATAAGTACAAAAATGGGTACTAAAAATATACACAATAGAGATGAAAATAGACACATAAATGCGTCTATCAAATACACCCAAACTTATTATTTGCTAGTCCCCGAGCAAATTAAAAACAGAAAATAAAATCCTAACTCACTATCGCAGGCATCGTCGATTGCACTTAGCATGCGCATCAAGCCTTTAAACCCCTAGGTGGCCCTAGTGGCTGAGTTATAGTCTCAGGAGGGTTTACTAGAGATATACCCACAAAACCTTTACCCCAGACCCTAGCTGTCTACGCAGAACCTTGGAATGCACTAAAGAACATCCTTGGTTGGCATACTTATTGATTACGGGAGGAAGTACCCTGATGCGAAATTCCAATTGTTGTATACGAGTTTGCACTCAAGCATACTAAAATTCATATATAAGTGAAAGGGCTCTACTCAGATAGTCGCACTATGGACATCAATATCCGGAATCAAACAAATCACATGAATAGATTAAGAAGATGGATATAGAAACAGATGGTTGCGAATGGACTTCAATGCCAAGATGAACCTATGACCTAGTGGATTGAGATACTGGTCTGGACTAAAATTAAAAGCATGAACAAGGAGAAACTGTTACCATTTGAAGCAAAAGAGTTAAGGAAAGATATTACCGTGTTGCATGAGCATGGGTTACCTCCCAAGAAGTACTAAGTTTAAAGTCTTCAGCCAGACATCAAGTACCATAAAATGGCTAATTACCTTTCAAAACATATATCAGCAGTCAAAATAACTGTGGGTCATCAAAACCAAATAGCACTGCCACTAATATGAGACAACTGCACAGGATTAGAAAAATTAACAGACGGAACACAACCTGATCTAAACTTTCTTGCAAGAT
>JAJJMB010012638.1:5746082-5779024 GCA_023531105.1 Papaver atlanticum | reverse complement strand
TAGGGATTTCTAATAAGGATACTTGACCATCACTACCCCCAAAATTAGGGTAGTCAGTATTCTCAGACAAACCTCTAATTATTGCTTGAATTTCCGGATCCTCAGAGTCTTTAAAATACTCAAGATCTTTTTCCAGTTCTCTCCTCCCAAACTTAGGGTCATCATTACTCACAGAAAGACCTAACACTAGTGACTGAATTTTTGGGTCTGTAGAGTCCTTAAAATATTCGAGAGCTTCTTCTAGTTCTAAAGTTTGGTCATCTATCTTACCTAAGATAATTGTCTCATCAAATTCATCTAAAGAATCACCAAACAAAGTGTCGTCCCAATTATCCTGAACTAGATCCTGAACCAAAGTACTAATCATATTCACTTCCTCTAAATCATCATAAGGTTGTCTAGTAACATTAAAGACATTTAGTTCAGTGGTCATATTACCAAAGGATATGTTTATAAGTTCGGTCCTACAGTTGATAACAGCATTAGACGTGGCTAAAAATGGGCGACCTAAAATCACCGGTATTTGATTCTATGGGTCAGGGACAGGTTGTGTATCTAGGACTACAAAATCCACAAGATAAATAAACTTGTCGACCTCAATAAGAACATCTTTTATCACACCATGAGGAATTTTAACAGACCTATAAGCTAACTGCAGTATTATCTTGGTGGGTTTCAATTCACCAAGCCCCAGTTGTAAGTACACATGGTAAGGAAGTAAGTTCACACTAGCTCCTAAGTCAAGTAAAGTTTTTTCTACCCTGTGTTTTCCTATCGTGCAAGCAATGGTAAGGGCACCTGGGTCTTTATACTTAGGACTTGTGGTATTCTGAATGATCGAACTTACATGACTTGCTAAGCTTTCGCTTTCGCGTACACATATCCTTGAGGAACTTGGCATAAGCCGGAAGTTGCCTAATTGCTTCTAGTAACGGAAGGTTTATGGTAACTTTCTTAAAAACCTCCATAATGTTATTAAAGTTGGATTCATTCTTTGTTGGTACTAGTAGCTGTGGAAATGGGCTCTAGGAATAAAATAGGGCCTTTCAGGAACCGAATTGACATCATCAGAGATTTTATCAGTCTCCTCAGCTATGGATGGTCCTGAGGGGTGAACTACAGTTTGCTCACTTTCGGGCATGTTTACCTTATTGTCTACAACTCTACCACACCTAAGGGTTCTAATAGCATTCAATTGATTCGATGGTTTTGTACCTACTTCATGAACTCCTCTAGGGTTGGGTTGTGTTTGACTAGGAAACCTACCTTTTTCTCTCAAAGGCTCATTTATCAAACTAACCTGGGTTTTTAACTCGGAAATAGCCTGAGAATTATCTTGGACCATCTTTTTATTTTCATCTAAACCTTGTATCATCGATTTATGAAACATTGCAGTTTGTTGGGTTAACAAAGCGAGAGATTCCTCTAGACTCAAAATTTTCTTATCAGACTGATTCTGAAACTGAGCTGATCCTGAAGGATTCTTAGTGTAGCCAAAACCTGGAGGAGCATTCGAATTACTAAACTGACCTTGATTCTGTCCCTTAGACCATGAAAGGTTCAGATGGTTTCTCCACCCATGATTATAGGTTTCTGAATATGGTTCAAATTTCTGACGATTATCGAGTCTAGTGTCATTATAAAGAGCATTGGCTTGCTCTTCATTATTCCGTCCTTCCAAAAAAGGCTCCAATTTACCACTAGTGTGACCCATTTATAGAGCTTCTAACCTTTTAGCTATCGCTGCAATCTTGGCATCTGATTCATAGCCTCTTTCTACCCTATTAACGTTTCCTCTGCTTAGAAGAATTGTTTTCCGAGGTTCCCTACTATTTTCCCATTGTTGGGTCTTTTCGGCGGCTTCATTCAAAAATGTCATTGCCGCATCAACAGTTTGGTTTTCAAACCCACCTGGACACAGAGCTTCAACCGTGGTTATTGTGGAGTAATCTAAACCCTCATAAAGGATCTGAACTAGCCTAACCTTTTCTAAACCATGGTGAGGACATTGTGTTAAAAAATCATTGAACCTTTCCAAATACCTATACAAAGATTCTCCTTCTTGTTGTGAGAATGTGCAGATTTGCGTCCTAATAGACGATGTTTTGTGCCTAGGGAAAAACTTATTGAAAAAGGCAGATGTAAGTTGTTCATATGTTTCGATTGACTCAAAAGTATAACTATACAGCCACGATTTGGATTTATCTTTCAAGGAGAAGGGAAATAACCTAAGTTTAAGAGCATCATCATCTAAGCCTTTAATTCTTAGGGTACTGCAAATTTCTTCAAAATCCCTAACATGGAAATAAGGGTTTTCATTTTCTTTCCATAAAAAGATTGGGAGCATCTGTATGGTCCCAGGTTTAAGCTCATAATTGGCTTCTGTGTCAGCTTACTTAATACACGAGGGACGAGTGGTCCTAGTCGGATTCAACAAAGCTTTCAAAGTAGCCATTTCTGGTACTATCGGAGTATTAGGGATTCTCTCTTCAGGAGAATGTTCAAAACAGGACTCTCCAAAAATCGTACTTTCTAGATTAAGGTAATCGAGACGCTTAGAACTGCTAGGTTTTTCTTTAACAAATCTACCTAGGGCGTCTCTTTTACGTTCAGGCATACAAGAGTTTCCCAAATTGGAAGGGTGAGCAATCACAAATCAAAGACGACTCAACCAAATCAAACCTATTGATTTCTAGCAAACAAAAAGCATGATGACTCCACTTAGATTGTTTATAGACCAGCTTCTACTCTTCCAAGAGGAAACTTGGTACAATTTTAGCAAACCTCATAGGATGATCCGAATAAAGTAAGTCGAAGAGAAGTAGGAGAAGCTCAGAGGAGCTTTGATACCCCCACCTCTTTGGCAACGCTTCCCTGGGTTACAAGGCGACTCTAATCGACTTCCAGTAATCTTCCTGAACTTTGAGCTAGGCTAACAAAATACCCAATACGATCCTTTTTAACGACTTTCCTATAAGCTCGTTACCTTATCGGTCTTGTTCTAGTCAAAATTTTAAGCTTGGGTTCGCGTTCGGTATCGTTTTCCTAAGGCGGGCAAGAAGATAACGGGGATGAAATCCGAACCCTTATCTTGTATGGCCAGGCCTTGCCCTTTACTAGGAAAATAAATGTCCGTATTCAGAACCTCAACAGATATGCACCTTAAGGAATACAGTAACTCGCTGACAGGGGATTCGCGAGTGTTCAGAATCTTACCTCCCGTTCCAGACGGGGGATGAATCGGTTGTAGTCGACTCGGGCCACTGACTCCTGTGTCAGTGTACGAACCCAAGGTGCAGAGACAATATCGTAATTGTCTTCCTTCTCTGCAAACAGTTTTTTTTTATATTTAAGGATACACTTCCGTAGGGTATATAAAAATAAAAAAATAAAAAAAGTCCAAAAAGTCCATAAAAAGAAAAGAAAAATTACAAAATAATAAAGAAACCCTAATACAATTTTTTTCTTTCTTTTTTCTAAAAAAATAAACAAAACCCTAAAAAAATAAAAAAATAATAATAAACTAAAAATAAAATAACTAAAATAAAATTGTCTTCTTTTCCGTTCTTTTCGCTTTAATCTTTAGCTCCAAGTCTTTACGAAATCACCAAACTCCTTGGCTCAATTTTTTTCTTTACGTTCCAAAACCTGTAGACAAAAGACAAATACCCAAAAACGTAAAATAGAACAAAATAAATAAAAATAAAAATAAATCTAAAACCCTAAAAACAAGTCCGCGTCGGCGGCACCAAAAATTGATGTGTTTTGTAGTTGTTGTGGTAAAAAGATTCGAACTCTAAGACTTGTGAAGGATTTTTTTAGACTCAAATTAAACTCAACAATTAAATAAAGTTGTATCAAAAATATAAAGAAAACACCGAGACTCTAGATTCCACCATTGACCAATTAAGTGATAAACTCTAATCAATATTCATGCAATTCTTTCTTTTAAAGTGATTCTAATATTTTGCCTCTAATAGATTTTTGAAGTAATAATTGTAAACATAAAGCATGAAACATCAAAAGTTTTAAAACCTAGCATGTTCTATCAAAACAATTCACAACTACTCAATAAAAATCAATTTTCCTATATTAGTTTTATGCAAATAATCATATAAAAAATTGCAAAAATAATTAAAATAGAATTATACCACTTTTCATGGAACAATGGCTTCCTCCGTCGCCTCGGCAAAGGAGTTTAGCTCCTCATAATAGAAATATGCTCAAAAGTTGATTTCATTGCTAAAATAAGGTGTTTTTATTAAGAAGAACGAGTTGTAGTTACAGAAAGCTTTTTGTAAGGAAAGTAATGGTCGCTGAAAGTATTAAGCAACACAGTGAAAAACGATAACAGCTTTCTGTAGTTGAATATAAGACTGCTTCTACGACGGTTCGGTGTGGGTCGAAGTTCTTTGTGTTCTTCCGCAGCAGCAGCTACAGGTTTTCTTCAACTTTGATTTCTCGGCTCTGTGGTGTTCTAAACTTCCCCTAACTTTCGACACCTCTTCTATATGACCCAACCAACCTATTTATATCAAAAAGACCGATTAAATCGCTCCAAAATCTTCAAAAATCTCTTCTTTTTTCTTCACGGCCAAGTTGCGGCAATTCTTGTTTTAGGATTTCTACACGTATTTGAGCTTTCCTTTTGATTCTAAACTCTTCCTTAGATAGATATCAAGCTTTGGGAAAAAAATCTTGCCTTTAGTCTCCCTGAAATTCCTAAAATAATTCATCAAAGACCCAAAACTTCCATCACCTCTGTTTTGCTCTAATTCGATCTTTAGCCAATTTGGGTTCAATCCAAAGACTTTACCAGGCCTGTGTAGTCCTAAGGAGTAAACCCAATCAATTTCATCCCTTTAATCTCCATAAAAATCGATCAAAACTACAACCCTAAAATCCGTCTGTGAAAACCATTTTTCCCGCCAAAACTTTCCTTTTAAACCGTGAAGAAGGTGTCCCCCTATCCAATCCCGGTCTGTGCTTAACAACTGCTTGGAAATGGGTTACCCCTTATCCAAAATTAGAGTACGAATAGCAAATGTCCTCGCAGGTGCCTTTAACAACTTTTCGAGCCAATTTCGCCGCAAAAGCCTATTTCTCCAAAAACACCTACAAAGGGATAAAATACCAAAATAAGTACAAAAATGGGTACTAACAATATACACAATAGAGATGAAAATAGACACATAAATGCGTCTATCACCGCCCTCTCCTCCAAAATTCCTTTTAGTGTTTCCTTTAGCAATTTCCCTTTTCATGCAATATTTGTAATTCCTCCAAAATGATTGCACTGCTTGCATTCATAATTAGGGTTTCAATTTGTCAGTTAATCAAATATCATTTCTCTTTTAGAAATCTTTTAGAATCATCTCAAGGAAAAGTCTCGCGTAAACCCAAACCCTCACAAAATCATTACCCATTAATTCGAAACCAGAAAAAATCAAACCATACAAGAGATATCTCATATCTTTCAAAATACCGAAGAGGGGAATATGTAAAGGAAAAGAAAGCACAAGATCATCAAGCAGCGGCACACTCTTTCTGGAGCAAGCATCTTTCGCATCCGAAGAGCAGCCTGCTTCAACCTTCTACTGACGAGATTCCCAGAATAAATTTTGTTGTCTGCAGTTTTCCGAATTTTGGGAATCCCCTTCGCGGAACCAAGAAGCAATGAATTTGAAGTCAGCACACATAACACTCCCGGGTTGTAACTACTTCTTCAGAAACGGCGGATCGAATCACATTACACGCGCCATTAATTGCAGATGAATCCTCCTCACCTAACAAGCATGGATTTTAGATTTCTTAGTCCATGGCAATGCGTCCATGCTTATACACACCTGGCTTTTGGATTTATTAATTTGTGACAATGCGTCCATGCTTCTACATTCAAGAAGCATGTAGTCTGCACCGGGGATTATCAAACAAAAGAATGGGAGGAACTCGTTTTTCGAAATCAAGGGTTAATGGCGCCCTCATTGGAGTTCTCTCCAGAAGCCGCTTCAACGTTCTCTCCAGAAGTCGCTTCAACGTTCTCCCCAGAATCCGCTTCAATGTCCTCTCCAGAAGAAGAAGCCTCTTCAACGCCTCAGCAAGCCACACAGACCAACCGTCTGCCACATCGCCGACAAAGTCAGATTCGGTGTTTCTAGATTTCCAATTTCCTATGGAAGGGGTGCATGAGCTTCCAAAAGTTTGGATGCAATACAGATCTATCAAATACGACTCCCGCTCATTGATCAACAAATGATGAATCCAAAAGATTGCCGCCTTCATCAATTCGTCAACCACCTTACATCTTTCAGTATAAAATAGGCTCAGGATAATTACACTTGGGGACTACCAGCATGGGATTCCTTCAGGTCCCTCAACCAGGTTGTTTATGATATTAGCATCATCACTGTCAAAGCTTTACGAGCCACAGGAATTTCTCAACATGAAGCCGTGCATGTTCAAAGACTCCAAAAGTACGCCGCAGAGATATTTCACATATCCGACCACTCCATCGGATCTAAAGTATAACTGGGGACTGCTCAATCGCATCCTATTCCATACAACAATCCAAGATTCAGAAGATGGTTCAAAGGATGTCGCTTGTATCGAAGTCCTTGAAGACTTGATAGCATCACGTCGGCAACAGAACGCCTCTCAGCTCGTTTACTTCACTCAAAGACTCCGGAAGATTTTGCCCATATAAGAGTTCCAAGCATTTCATCATCGCAATTAGAAGGGAAAAAATGATCTGATGAGATAAAGAGTCAGGATGAAAGCAATTCCATTCCAGTCAATGCTCAGGAGTTTAAAAAACATTTTAGTTGCGACCCAGCAGTCCAAACTCAAATAAACTTAAAGTCAAGTCCTCTCGCAATCGAGCGCAATAGAGTTTATCAAATTTTGAAATCTACCTAGAGGCAATTGACATATGATAAGAGGACGATCACTGCGTGCTTTGATACTTCGTTAAACATGTCTTGCTCAAAGACCTAGCCGGCCTCTATCCTGGTAATATCTGTCTACCTTGTCTCATAAGTTTTATCTTTATTTGTTACCATTTAGTGTTTACCCCTAAAAAATGTCACTGTTACGCCACTTGGCCGGCCGATCCGCTTCAACAGGCGCCGCCTGTGGACGGCTGGCCACGCTCCATGGTTTTGCTTGCCGACCCCCTTTCCCATCGACCAATAAGATAGCTATAAACGTGCCACACACACTTTTAGATAAAGTTGGAAGTTGGTTGGTCGACGCGCCTAATTCCTTAAGGAATTTAATATAGGGTGCCTATGTCAGTCTTAAAACAATCACGACCACACGATTTGGCCGGCCAATTCAACAAGCTTAGCCTCTTCCTAGCGGAACTAGGCAAACTCAATGATGTCCACTGGCGGGCCCACTATTGTCTCAGCCAATCGGAATCCTATAAACCCGCTAGTAGCAGCCCTAATCGCTAGCCAGAACTACGCTGGTTGCGCTGCGAAATAGAAACTCAAACGGGTTAAGACCGACTATAACGGTCTCAAAACCATCGCGTCCGCCCAACTTAGCCATCCTGGTTGGACGGCTTAGATCGTATTTCGAACAATCAAAGAGGTGTCAGTGTGTTCACCGGCGACTCACCTCCATCCCCAGCCGATCGAACTACATACGGCAAGCCAGGAGTGCATCAAACCGCTTGCCTAAAGTAGAGTGAACGCGCTATTTTGGAAACCTAATTTGTGTTGTGGCAGTGTGCTACTATCACAAAATGATCAGAGACGTCCATCTTTGCCAATAAGATGTCAGCATGCTCGCCGGCAACTCACCTTTGCATATGGCTAATCGGCCTGCTCAAATCAATGTCCAGTTCCTTGAATCGATTAGCCTAAAGAGGGTTGGCCACACGGCTTTAAACCCTAAAATTCAATCAACGGTAGTATAGAACTGCCGCAAATCATCTCATCCGTCCAACTTCGCTAACCTAGTTGGACGACTTAGATCTAATTTCAAGTGGCCAACAGGGTGACGTTGTGGTCACCAGCCACCCTTCTCCCATAAGGAGCGATCGACCAAGCCACGGCTTGCCCAAACGATCGCCCAAAAGGTAGCCGGTCGCGCTGCTAATATATATTTCAATAATTCAACGACATCCATCAACTGCCGCAAATCATCTCAGCCACTCAACTTGGCTAGCCGATTTAACCAGTCCAGATCTAACTTGGGCCAACCGATAGGATGTTAGAATGGCTACCAGCCGCCACTATCTCATAGGGACCGACCGGCCAATCCATAGGATGCGCGCGTCGCTCCTACCAACTCCCTGAAAGAGGGCGGTCATGCTCCTTTAAGACATTAAGCTCCGCGACTAACTTAGACGAGCTCTGAAACAACGATGCTTCATAAACATCGATTATTTTCAGCTTCTTGTTTAAAAGCGATGCTTTATATGCATCAATTATAAATGATGTTATAAATATTGATTCCACAAATAATTATGTTATTTGATTTAAAAGCACTATGTGCTACTTTAAGCGGAAAGTGTCACGACTTGACATATTTACTCGAGACATCAAACATGTCACAAACTGGGGGATGCTCGCTAGGGTATATTGGTCTGGTGGTTTACAGCGTGCGGCGTGCAACACGCCCATTATGAGAAAGTGTCAGGAAACGGCGGACGGTTAATAGCAGTAAGTGAGTAGTGGGTGTAAGGCTGACCGGTCTTCCCACATAATGGAAACGTGATGGTCACCACCTTTTGCACAACTCCACTTCTCCACTACTTAACCATCTCCACTTCCTATGAGATCAGGGTGCACTCGATCATGACTTGTATAAATAGGTTCTCAACCTATTACGACAAAAAGGAGGAATACAAGTTCTATCAACACAAGTATCAAGAAAAATTCAAAGAACTGATAGCTTACATTCTGCAAGCCAGTTCCATATTCTGACACAAGTCATAAAATAGGCACACCTTCAGAGTTGACCATTCTGATCTCAACACCTTCTTCGCTTCCCTCCCTAAGATCAACCCTTCACCTTCACTTTGTTACCGAAGAAAGACTGGAATGGCCATTTATTGGTTTAGGCCAGGATTGTACAGATTGATCTATCGAATCTAATGTACTCCCGTGCAGTGCATTTATTTAGGGTTTAGATTCGTTTCTCGGCGGCACACCAAAACCAACAGAATCAGTTTTTACCCCAAAACAACCTCAAACTGGAATTATTTCACTCTTTTCCAAAACATCGAATAATGTTCATTAGGTCGTTCATGATAAGTTCGTATGAAACCTCGAACAAGAATTTTATCATATTCTACGGGGAATGGTTCCATTTTTGAAGAGAAATGCAAAATAGATATAAGTGTGCAAAAACAATACTAAATTTAAGACACGCGATTATTATAGCGTGCCAATCCTATATATAGAGACGTCCCAACGGATCATTTTTCTTAAAAAAAATCTAGCCGTTCTGCGCATTTTCCTTAAACCAGAGACAGGTTCAGCAGATATTTAGAATTATAGGATCAGCCGAACCTGTTAAATTTTCAGGCGCTGAACTTGTCATATTCGGCTGATCCTATAATTCTCCATATCAGTCGAACATGTCTTATCTAGTTTTTGAGCTTCTCAACTACGGCTTATATCGAGAATTACGGGATCAGCCGAACCTGACTCTGTTTTCCTTAGCAAAGAGTTATTCATTCATAAAAGTAAGCAAGTAGACTATCAATTAAAGCATAAGATTCAACGTGTTTGTAACATAATTAAAGTGCACTTAAGTACATTAAAAATAACGTGCAAACATAAAAGTAAAAGGTGTCGAAAACACAATCAAAGTACACTTAAGCAAACGTTAAAAAGAACTTGGAAACATAAAAGTTCATTGACCATGATCCCTATCGATAATTCCACAACCACTTCCACGACCTCCTCTTTTGCGACCTCAACGTTCATCTTCGGCCGCATCGCTCTCACTTGTTGGGCCGCTAGTACCACCTCTACTTGTACTTCACCTACTTATCGATGCCTCTTGTTACGGTTAGCTCTAGTCCTCTTCCTTTGTTTATAATTGCATCCCACTCGGTGTAGAGATAGTGTTGTTCATCTACCGTTATCGATTTTTTGCAACTAAGTTTCTTCTTTATTTTCTTCAACATCTCCTTACCCGCCGCAACTTAATAATTAAGGGATGAGAAATTTGGTTTTACCAATCCATGTATACTGGATAAACTTCACGAGGATCATCACGCAAAGGTTCTAACTGAGCCATACTTAATTTGATGTCTTCTAACTTCTTCCAATAATCAAGGATAGGTTCGGGATCATACTTTGGAGTCTATGAAGAAGTGGTGCTCTTAGTTGCATTAGCACATTTTGTCATCAACATGAATTTCTCCTCAAACAAAGGTACTTTTTGGATGAATCCTAATTGATGGAGTACTCGTAGAGAATAATATATTACACAACCACCAGAATAAAACAGTAGTCCATGGTACGTACCCACCGGAATATCTTCATCTTCAAAGACTTCATATTCTTCATCATCCTTCCAGTATGGGTTAAACTCGATGTCATGGTCATTCAACGAGTCTAAATTCTCTCTCAACCTTGCGAACAACTTTTTTTTTATTCATTTTTTTCTGTGTCCTCGTACTCATACCATGTGGCAGTTGGCAGTGTATCAACCCAATCTTTTATAAGTTTTTTGGCCAATTCCAAAATCGGGAAATGGTCATACACCCACACCTACATCCACAATAAAAAAGGAAATGAAGTAACATAAACATAAGTGTAAGATTCAGCTCAAACAAAAAACAGTAGTCAGCCGAACCTGAAAATTTTGAACTCTCAGTAGAGTGTTCGGTTATATCCAATATATGCCGAACCTATCACTAATACTAGAAGAAAAATGTTAGATATTGTATCGTCGAGAATTACCTAAAGCATAGTGAAGTTTCCTCTAATGTTTGTACTTTCCAACCTATAGTGGTCGCAAGTTGTTCGAGTAGGTAATCTAGCATTCCCCAAGCGTACTTGTTAACGATAGCAAGATTCTTGACCAATTGGAGATAATTAACAATAGCATTCACCTTGTTTCCAGTAGGATCGCGAAAGACATCCCTGCCAAGAGTATAAAACAAGTACGCAGATCTCGTCCATTACCAACTCATCATTCTTTACTTTCTCCTTTGGGTTCTCAAATCCTCACGCCGTTTTCCTGAACACAATTTACATCTTTAAAAGAAAGACAAAACTCTAGTTCAGTGTTGTATTCATCCCAACCAAGAGTTTCATTGAACAACTTATATAACTCATCCCATCTCATGTCATAATAGCCAGCATCCACGCTTGCTCTTCTCACTTTGTGGCGTGTAATCTTGTTAGCATCATCGGGAGTGATTGTGATCCCTCCAAAAGGTAGATCAAATGTGTAGGTCTCTGGACAAAATCTATCAACGAAGGAGGACGCTACAACCCTATGGTGTCTCAGTACCCAGACCGTGTCGTTGTGATCATGAGTCTCATATATTCTCTTAGCCCAAGATTCGGCATAACCAATCAACATATTTCCTCCATCCTTCGGAAGACCATGGGGCAAACCATACGGTCGAGATTCTATTACGTTCAAATTATGAGTAATGTGAAAACCTTTAATCTGTCGTTTAGCAAGTTTCTTCTCTGTTTGGGAATTTATTGATGTTGCGGTTCTTCATTAACATCATGTTGTGTGCCATCATCGCCAGCATCATCTCTTCCTTCTTCTTATCCTCCAACTCTTCCTTCTATTTCACTTTGTATCTCCGACACTACTTTACTTTGTATCTCCGACAGTAGTTCACGTATTTATAGAGCGACGTCTTTGTAAATTCTTCTGCCTCATGTTCCTAATTTTTTTTAACCAAAGAAATTTTTATTAATAAACAAAAGAATTACAATTTTTTTTAGCAAAAACAGAAAAAAGCTGTCAAATTTGACCACATGTCTCAGGCTGTAAAGGAAAGAAAACAAAGATGCCAAATTGGACCATATGTCTCAGGCAGTAAAGGGAGGAAAACAAACCCAAACTAGTTTGCTAGACTTTCAAAATCAAATATGGAGTATGTACTTCTAGGAGACTCCATTCTATGCATATTTGAAAGTCTAGTTAAGAATTTTAATGTTTGACCCTTGTCAAGAAAAACTCCCTTCTTTGCAAAGAAATCAGCAGACAGATTTATTTCTCTGTACACATGGTTAAAATGAATGGAAGATACCTTTTTGTATATGAGCTCCCATCTGCTTAAGACAAACTAGGGGAGGTTGTGCTTCATGAAAGCATTTATAGCAGCAGTAGAATCAGAATTTATAATCAGCTTGTCTTTGAAGTTTAATACTGCCCATTCCAAAGCACTGATAACCCCCAAAATCTCTGCCACAAAGTTTGTAGTAATGCCCAGGCCACCAGATTATGCTGTGAGAAAATTTCCAGTGCTGTCTCTAGCTATAAAACCATACCCAGCACATCCAGGATTTCCTCTTGAAGCTTCATCATAGAAAAGCAAGGTAGTTCCATCTTCAGGAAGAGAGAAAGAACATTCAATTGCTCTAGCAGATTTCACCTGTCTGCACTTTATGTCAAAAAATTTGAGAATCTGAAGATCATAAGCTGAATTAAACATGCAGCCTTTAAGTCTAGCTTCACATTCATGGATCATATTGAAGATCTTTTTCTTAGTGATATCCATGTCAGGTTTCAGATTTTCAAAAAAGACATTGTTCCTTGCAAACCATATAGCTACCATGAAGTTGGAGGCAGCAATGTACCACAGTTCCTGCACCACATAACTAGTTTTTTTTTACATAATTCCATAATGTCGTCAAAGGATTTAGGATTTTTAAATGCAAATATACCTCCAATCCAGCTCCAAAGGATTTGCCCGTAATTACAGTCCCTGAGAAGATGGCTCATTAGATCTTGTTCTCTGTGACACAAGTAACATCTAGATACAAGAGACATTCCCCTTTTCTTGACATTTTCATCTGTGTTGCAAGCCCCTCTAGTAATCTTCCAAACATTCCCTGCAGTTGAAGGATGAATACTTGATTTCCAAAGTTTTTTATACCACCTTAATTTTGGTTGTTTCTTCCTAATTGCATTGACTGCACTTGAGACAGTAAATTCCCCATTTTGAGTACCAGTCCAAATAAGTTTATCAGCTTTCAGAGAAAGAGGAGGTAGGTCTTCAATGTTGAAAGAAGTAAGCATTTCTTCTGGTAAATCCCAAGTATTGTTCTGAATCAAGGTGTTAACTTTCATGTTAATATGCTTTTGAATGTAATCATTTCCAGGGAATTGACTGAGGATATTGGAGTCCAGAATCCAAGTGTCTTTCCATACATATATCTTATTCCCATTCCCCACTAGCCATCTTGAATTACTCTCAAAATCATGTAAAATCCATTTGATGTCAGGCCATATAGAAGATTGTTTGTGATAAGTAATCCAGTTGCCATGATGATCTTGAAATTTAGCTAAGAAGAATTTTGCCCAGTCTTCTTCAGAGTTAACAATTTTCCACAGGACCTTCATCAAAAGATCTTTATTAATGTCTTAAAATTTTCTAATTCCCAAACCCCCTTCTCCAAAGGTGAACAGACTTTATCCCAAGAAATAGTAATATATTTCCTCTCCTCAGCATTTCCACTCCAAAGAAAGTTTCTTAGGATTCTTTCACAAGCTTCAATTAGTTTTCTGGGCTATTTGTATATAGACATATTGTAGAGAGGGATACTACTAAGCACAAATTTTATAAGAGTAACTTTGGCTTGAAAATTCAAGAAATTGCCAATCCAACTAGCTAATCTTTGTTGAAGCATATCAACAAAAGACCATAAATGTTCAGCTTTAACTTTCCCTTGTACTAGAATAACACCTAGATATTTATCTGGAAAGGAGGATAATCTCATATTCATCAGCTCGGCAATCTGATATTGTCTTGTAGTAGAAGTACCATCTACAAAACACTTACTTTTAGCAGCACTGACTAGTTGGCCTGAAGCATTTTGGTATTCTAGCAGTAGGTTTTTGAGATGGACTAAAGTTCTTTTACATCCATTGCAGAAGATAAATATGTCATCATCAAAGAAAATATGAGAAGGAAAAATACCTCTTCTAATGACCATGGCTTGAATTTTCCCTTCTTGGATGAATTGATAAATTTTCCTACTGAGAATGTCTGCAGCTAAGATGTAGAGAATTGGAGATAAGGGATCTCCTTGTTTAACTCCTCTACCCACTCCAAAGTAGCCAATAGGTCCACCATTTAGTAAAATAGAAATCTTGGTGGTTTGTAGTAGGACAAGGATCCAGTGACAAAACTTCTCAGAAAAACCATATTTCCTCATAGCAGATGTTAAGAAATTCCAACTAAGAGTGCCATAGGCCTGGGATATATCAAGTTTAAGGCCCACATTTCCTCCCCTCCTCTTAATATTCATTTCATTCACTATCTCAGATGCCAATAAAACCTGCTCATGAATGTTTCTCCCTTTGATGAATGCACATTACTGGGGAGAAATGATTTTCTGGATAATAGTATTCATTCTTAAGGTAATAATCTTAGTAAAGATTTTGATGCAAAAATTACTTAGGCCAATGGGTCTAAATTGGCTAGCCTTCTTAGCACCTTTAATCTTAGGAATAAGCACTAGAAAATTAGAATTAAGACCAGAAGGGATTAGGTGATTATACCAGCAGAACTGAATAGCTTTCACCAAGTCTTCACAGATAATGTCCCAGGCTTCTCTATAAAAAAATCCTGTAAAACCATCAGGACCAGGAAAACCATCTTGATTAAGTTCAAAGGTAGCTTTCTTGACTTCTTCTTTTGTAGGAATTTGTTCTAGGAAGAGGTTGTCTTCAACAGAAACTACATGAGGAACAGCATCAAAAATTGACTCTGATATTTGAACTGGTTGAGCTAAAAATTTAGTACTGAAGTAGTGAATAAGTAAGGCAGCAATGTTATTTGGATTAGTTACAACAGAGCCATCATCATTTACTAATTCTGTAATAGAGTTTTGAGAATGTCTCAATTTGATAGAAGTGTAAAAAAAAAACAGTATTAGCATCACCAAATTTAATCCAATTTACTCTAGCTTTTTGACTTAAGAAGGTGTGAAGATTATGAGCAGCCAAATCTCTTTCACCTCTGTTAGAGAATAAATCGGTTGAACCCACCAAGTGTTGGTATGTCAAGTTTGGTTGTCATATTTTAGTGAGCCAAAACTCATTTAAAGAGTCGCTTGATTATGTACTAGAGTCAACTTCGTATAGGTTAGCTTGAAAGTATTAGGATATGAGACATTACAAGTATTGCGAAGACTTGAAGAAGTAAGGAGCTACAACGACAACATCATCCTTCCACTTGAGGTTAGTGATATTTGACTTGAACTGTTTCATTCCCTAACGCATCTTTCAAGTCGTGCATATTGAAAACATAACTGCGAAGCATGAATGATTACACTCTAGTTAGTCATAGTATTAAGGAATACAATATGAGGTTTATTGCTTAACCATTAAACTTTGTATATAAGACATCGACATAATCGTTTGAATGCTATTGTGATTATGTATGGGTATAAGGTGAAGATTTCATCCTAGGAAACAATGTTTTACATTTGTTTAAAGGAAGTAAATCCATGAACTTGTTTTGTGAATCGAAAGGGAAATCGCTAGGCGTTATTGGTATTGTTATTCATTGCATATCTTTTGAACTACCAATATGTGTGATTAGTATAACCGCTCATGACTTGTTTATGTTCTTGGTAAAACTATTCACAAAGGTCTTACTTTTGTATTGGTATGACTTTTACTAGTGAAACAGATCTTAAGTAATCACCTGAGATGGTATGATCGATTTAGTGTTATTGGTATGACCGACTCTGGGTAAAGGGGAACCGATCCTAGTAAGAGGTGCAACCTATCACAAAGGGGAATCGATCCTTGTATGAGGTGCAACAAGTTTTTAGTAGAAAGGGGAACCGATCCTATGGACATGTGCAACACGTTTTTAGGCAAAGGGGAACCGATCCTATGGACATGTGCAACAAGTACAAGTTAGATACCATATATATGTGGGAACCGATCCTAGTACCTAGTCAACCGAATTTTTGGAAAGCTAGTGTGACTAAATCCAGTACCCACATGGAGGTAGAACCAAAACTTGTTTTGGTAGAACTGTGAAACCCATGTTTGGTGATTGAGTGTTCTTGATCAATCACGTAGTTCTTGAAAGTCAGATGAACCAATTCTAAACTTGTTTGGAAGTGTGGAAAATCGGTTTCAAGATTGTAAGTATGAAAGAGGACTTACAAAGTTAAGATGTTGACATACTTTGAACATGTGCAGTAACGCTTATCTTTTATTGTTCAAAGATATTCCTTAATAGCTAAAGGAAAAATCCCGGATCAAAAAAAAGTTGAGAATCTTTTATTTAAGGTTTTTAATTTTATTTTTGGAAAACGAAAATTAGTAATGTGCATTTACTAGTTGGAGATTTTCTAAGAGATTTTCGGTCATTATTTGGACAAAGCATTTCCAGGAATTATGGAAACCGAATTTGGAATATATTGCATATCTTGAGAATATTTTCGGTTTTGGAAATTCCTTGGTGTCCAAACTTCCTTGTCTATAAATATCAAAGTTTGCATTTCGAGCAAACTAATCCTCAGAGACAGCAAAACTACCTCAGTTGTGTTGTTACTGGTGGAGTCGCCTATTCAGAGAGGAAAGTAACCTAATTAGGCGAAATCTCTTACGACCGCTCAGTTTAAAGACTTCTTTGGGATTGAGAAGCTCTATTAGTACCGTTGGTGGGAAACTAGATAATTGCGGTTTATCTTTTGTTTTCGATTGATTTGATTGACTAACGGTGGTTGAACTTTTAATTCACCTAGTTTGTTTATGCTTGAGAATCTTCTCTTCTTATATAAGATTCACTCAAACTAGATCGAAGTTTCGACGGGGATCTTTAGACTGTTTGTAGATCTAAAGACGTCTTGTGATAATCCATTGTTAACCGACTCCATTCTGTGCGTTATTGATAACAAGAGATTCAAGTTGATTGTGTGAAGGTGTTTATTGAAGATCTAAGAAGATTTGAAGACAAAGAAGACTTTGGAGATTTCTGATTTGGGTTCATAATCTTTGGTGTGCACAATACTTGTTTCGGTTAAAGAGGATCCAACTATAATCGGTTTATCCTTGTGGTAGATTTAATTGATTAGTTGTGTAGATTGGCAACAATACAATTCTTTGTGATTCAAAGTATTGATTGCAAAATCTTAACAATTACTTTGGTAGTTGTTGATAAGATAGATCTAAGAACCTTACAAAGGAGTTTATTGAGATAAACAGAAGAGCCTTTTGTCGAACTCACATCACTTAGTTGAAAAGAGTTGATACCAAACAGATTTGTTGTTCCTTTACTGTTTGGAATACGAACCAAAGGAATTGTTCCAAGTACGTGACTTATTACAGGTCGGAGGCGTGGGAATACATACGAAACTAGGTGAACTATAGGTTTAGTTGCTTGGTCTCAACTATACGAAGTTGGTTTGATTTTGTATAGCGGCTTAATCCTGAGAGTATTCAATTCTGGACAAGGTCCCGGGGTTTTTCTGCATTTGCAGTTTCCTCGTTAACAAAATCTTGCTGTGTCATTTACTTTTATTTTCCGCAATTATAATTGTTGTTATTATAATTTAAAGTAAATTACACAAACGTTAATTCCTATTTACTTGATAGTAATCCTATTGTGTTTGGTATAGTCCGAATCTTTTATCAAGTAAACATACTTCGTTATTGTATTGTCTCGATCTCGTATCCATAGACGATCACACAAAGTGTGAACCGATTTTTTGTATTGTCTCGACTCAGTCTATAGACAATCACTTTCGGAGAAAGGACTTATAGGTGGAAAAGTTTTAGTTTGAGGTATATTTGGGTACCCTCGTCTTTTCAACCTCTAGCAGTAATATACTTGTTTAGTAGCTCTAAATTAGAAGGGTCTTCATCATATAAAATATTTGTTTCCATAACTTTTTCTTCAGCTTGTTTCAATTTTATTTGCACATTTCCAAAAACTTCCCAGTTCCATTTTTTGAGGATGATCTTCAATCTTTTTAACTTGTTCAAAAAAATAAAAATGGGATTTCCCATAATGTCTTCTACCCAAGAGCTTTTAACTACTTGTAAAAAAATTGGATGAGTAATCCACATTTTTTGAAACTTGAATGGAGAATTTGTTGGTTTAGGTAATTCTATATCAGACCCAATGAGAAAACTGTGATCATAGATCCCCCTTGCAGAGACATGGTACTTCCATCCATTATATAAATTCAACCATTGTACATTAAACAGTGCTCTGTCAAGATTACACAAAATTCTTTTCCTTCCACTTCTGCCATTAGACCATGAAAAATGAAGACCACTTTTAGGAGCTTGAATAAGACCACATTGCTCTATCCAGTCATTGAAGTCATTTAAAGCATATGACAAAGGACTTGAACCACCTTTTTTTTCATGAATTAAAGTAATAGTGTTAAAGTCACCAATCACCATCCAGGGTTTATTAAGATTATAAATTTTGTGCAAATCAGACCAGAGTTCCCTTCTATTGACAGTAAGCACATCAACATGCACCCCAGTAACCAAAACTCCCCCAACTTCTATAGTAATACATTGTCTTGAAAAGAAAATAACAGAAGGAGTAGGGATAGAAGAATTCCAAAAAATCCATAAGTTGGCTTTTCTATGATCACAAGTATTATGAATAACCTAATGACTCATTCCTGGAAGTTTAATTCTATTTTTTGAGTTAACATAAATTTTTGGTTCATCTATCCAGACTAAAGAAGGATTAGTTTGCTTAACTTAAAGATTTTAACTTGTCTTTGGCCTTATCCCTCTTAAGGCCTCTGACATTCCAATAGATCATCTTCATCTAGAATTGTCTTGGGGAGAAATCCCCTTATTGTTCATAACTTTCTGAATTTCTTTACTTGCTTTTCTAGTGATAGGGGCTGGCTTAGTGGGTTTAGGAGGAGGAGCCTTCTTCTTTTCAGCAATAATTTTCTTAGTAATAATGGGAATGCTAGGACTAGAATTCTCATTTCTTAAAATAATAACAGGAGATGAAATAGTACTATTATGAATTAAAGCTGAAGTACTAACCTCTTTTATTTCACCATCTTAAGAATTTGAATCACTTGAGTCCTCAGTAATAATAGGGTGATCAATTTGAGAAGAAGTAATAGTTACCATATGAGGGATTTCAGAACACTGAAATCCTTTGATAGGTCCACTAGATTCACCAACACAACTATGAGTAGATTTATCGGGCAATGAAGGAAAATTCACAGAAGAATGCAAATCTTTGTTGAATTCAGTAGATTTATCCCGTAGAACATGAAATCTTCCTGAAGTATCCTTAAAGAATTAGGAGTAGACCTTAAGTCTCTGTCATTACTGATGTGTTGTTCAGGTTGCTTAGTACTTGTATCAAAATCTTTCCCACAAATATCAAAACCAAAAGTTTGAGATTGTACCTTTTTTGGTTTCCATTGCTTTTTGTTTTTTGTAATAAAACCATCACTAGGTGGGATCAGAGAATTATCCTTTCTTTTATTTCTACAACCAGAAGCAAAATGGCCTAAAGATTTGCAATGGTTACAATATTTAGGGATATTTGGTATATGAACAGCTTGTTCAAATTTACCATATTTTGAATTAACCCAGTTTGTGCTAGGAATAGATTTAGAAACATCAATTTCAATAAGAACACTAGCATAATATCCAACAGTTCTTTTCAAAGTAATTTCATCTACTTTAATAGGTCTTCCAATAGTTTTACCCATTTGCATAAGAATGTTTTCCTACCAGTATTCAATACTCAATCCTGGAAAAATTGCCCATACAAAAGCTGAAGTTGTTTTTTGAGCAGAAGGATTAAAATTAGGTTCCCAAGCTCTGAGACTTAAATTTTGAGCTTCAACAGTCCATAAACCACTCCAGATATATTTCCTATCATCTTTATTATCAAGTTTTACAACAAAAAAAACCTTTACCTAGAGGGATAAGTTGGAAAGTACCTTTAATTTTCCATTGTTTACTCAAGGAAGAAAATATTGTATCTATCTTGAGTTTAACCAAATCCAATCTGCCAATTAAGCTGAATTTCCATTCATCTAAGCATTCATCAATAACATCATCAGGTATAAACAGTGAAGGAGAAGAACCTCCAATTCCATCTTCAGAAGAAATAGGAAAATCCATAGTAGGAACCCTAAAATCAGATTTTTCATAAATGGATCGAGGTTCCAAAATATTTCCCAAATGATTACTCAATGTTTCAGACATGATCTGCAAGTTAATGAATGAATCCGGCATAGTACCCAACACCAATCATTAGAATTAAATGGTTGAAACGAAGAAAGAAATCACATATTTCGAAAACTGAAGAGAAAATTTACTGAGTCGCACGCCGATTTATCGCCCGATTCAGTCGCCCGATTCACAGAGCTCGTCTGTACATTCGTAACAACTCTATTCTATGTTCTTAATTTTGTGGTGCCTATTTCTCGAGGATCAGGAGTTTTAGAAGTAGAAGGTGTTACCTCCATCTTCTTCCTCTTTTTAGCTGCGTTGTTTCTAAAAAAAAAGTATAAAACTTAATTAATACTTTGAACAACAAAGTAAAACGATGAATTAACTCGAATCTAAAACTATAAGAGATATGGATTGAAATGTAATAGCGTTAGTTAAGTGTCGTGCATTTTCTTCATGTTTGTCGTGCAATTTTGGACTCTATCGACCAACAAAGATGAATAAAATGCACAACACTAAACAAAAGTTATTATATACTAAATCACTAAAAACATTTGCCTAATTCTATAACTGCCATTGTAAAAAAAAAAATATAGTAAATCAGAAGGTTCGGCTAACACGAAATACCAAATATAAGCCGAACTCAATAACTATCATTTGACTGATAAACACAGAGAGTTGTTCAGCTTATAATTGAAAAATTCTTACCAGCCGAACCTCCACACTTATACGATTTATGAATTCTAAACAATAAATATTCGGCTAAACACCAGTAGTATCGAATCAGCCGAACCTCAAATGCACCTCTCATATGTAATTATGTGCGACTGAAAATTGATATGAACTGTTAAACTGAACTGTTCATACACAATTTCAGGGTGAAATTCTAGGAACAGTTCGGCTGAAAACTCTACTCAATTACGAGCTGAACCTGCTACTGTAACCGTCAAAAACCATAATTTTTCACGAATTAAACCTATTATACCAATCAAAAACAACAAATACGAGATGGGTTTGTTGAACTTACTTTCTTATCCTCATTTCATGAGTTGGTGCTTCACTCGGTTGAATTTCTAGTTTGATTTCTGGTCCAATTTCAGTTTCTGCTCCTTTATCTTCAATTGGTTCTTCAATTGATGGATTAGAAGAGGATTTAGAATGCATACCTTCTACTTTTTTCTTTATACGACCCACTATATAGTTGAGTTAATCGACGATCAAATTTTTACGTATCGACGATCAATTATGGCGATGGATTTTTTTTACGTTTAAGAGATTCAACTGAAAAAGAAGGAGAAGAAGAAACGTTTAGATGGAATTGATTTAGATTTCAGATTTTAGGTTTTTATATTAAGGATAAGGATAGATTAGGAATTATCATGGTTCAAGGGTATGTAGGTAATTGAACTACCCAATATATACCCCTTATAAGGTCATCTTGGATGGGAAAACTAATTTGTATATCCTGAAATTTTTAGGTATGTCCTTCAACAAGGTTTATTTTGATGCATACTTTTTGCTCCCAATAAAACATATCAGCCGATATCGCTGCCATTTTTACTGACTTCCACGAATAGTTCTCGAAATATTATGGAAAAAGGAAGAAAAGCAACTTTTAGTACAAATTATTTATATAGTATTTTCAAACATACAACAAAAAGAACAAATACACTTGCATATCTACAGGAACATGAAATAAAAGAACAGAAAGTCTCCCATTTTCCCTTTATTTGAAAGGGAAATGAAATTTCGAAGGAGATGAACATATTCTGATTCTTGGAGGGATTGAACCTCCACTTGCGTTGAGTTGTCATCAGCAGTAGACAACGAACACCACGAACTATGCTACCTTGCACTTGTAGAAGTTACATTTTTTGCAGCAGTTTAGCTACCTGATTGTGAACAGATCGAAAAAATTAAGGAAACATGAAGTTAAACATTTCATCACTCCCAATTTGCTCAGCTCTTTACAAATATAGTGCATTTTTGGCCTATCATCATTTTTATAGCTTGCACACTGTAGTCCGAGCTTAATAGCTCTTCTTGCATTCTTCACAGTACAACCACTTGTAAGTAAATTCTTACGAAGGACACTCTTGACGTTTCTGACCTTTCCTTTAACCAATGCTTCTCCTTTGACCCAAGCCAGTAACTTCCCCCGGTCTTTGAACACCTTCTTTGCAAGCAATTCAAGGATCAATATCCCAATGCTGTATATATCGCACAACGGTGTTGCAGATCCTGCAAGATATCATGAAGAAAATGGTGTTAATTGTCCCAATAACGAACTGTGAGTTTCTGGCACAAAAACTGCTCGCATAGATATCTATTCAAGTCTTACCGTAAATGGCAGTAACATCTGATGAACCTTCTGTACCTCCACATTTTAACCCTTCTTTTCCTCTCTTAGCTAGTCCGAAATCGCTCAACTTGGGATTGAAATTCTGAAAATTATGAGATTGAATGTGAATGAAAAATTAACCTTATTCAGACTTTATATATTACTAGATATAGAACAAACACGTTTTCCTGACCTCATCCATCAAGATATTTTCAGATTTAAGGTCTCTAAAAATGATTGGTGGGTCTTGTTGATGCAAATGACATATCACTGATGCCATGTCTCTCATTATTTGCAAGGTTTTAGGCCAACACAAATCTGTAAACAATTGAAAATTGATATCAACTACAACCGCAGGGTTTTGCGCTGTAAGTAGCCTAGCAAACAACTTTTATAATAATTGGCAAACTTACCTGAAATGTTTATTTTCAGAGTTCCTCTTCTCATATATTCATATACCAAACAAAGTCTGTTGTTGTCATCGGCAAACCCAACTAGCTTTATAATGTTCGGGTGCTCGATTGATTCGAGAATGCATCTTTCCATCTAAAGATCAAAAGCTATACACAATAAGTTTTACATTGGCTAGTGCATTATTATGTGACCAGAATTTAGTCAGACACAGATTTGAAATTACTTACATTGAATTCAATTATTTTCTTTGTTCCTGTGTTTACTTTTATGGCAATTTCCTGCGTTGGAAGCCCCCATTTGTTGTTTTCTGGAATTGACCCTTTAAACACTACTCCGAATGATCCTTGCCCCAATATCTCCAGCGGTCGGTTCTCAAGTTCATCTAGTTCGCTATACAGAAAATTAACTGTAGAGAACAGTTCGATAATTTGACAAGCCACCATTGCAGTTTGAATGTGAAACAAGATTGAGAAGAGAACAAAAACAAGAAGTAATACATTATGTACATATACCAAAGATAATATGCACATACCTGGAGGTCTTCGACCTGATTGTTCAATTTCTGCGCTTGTCATTTCCTCGTATCTGATACCCATTATAAGGTTTTCTCTACTCTAAGATTCAAATGTATGGAGCTAGACAGCAACTGAGATTATATCATTTGGATGGAATTCATAGACATAACGGAAATTTGAGAATTTGCACACCAAATTTCAAAACAGATAACGACTCTTGACATATATAAATAAGATTATATTCATTGCAAAGACGGATTTAACGAAGCATTATGCAACATTCTTTTTAAGAAAAACCCAATCGGTATGAGCAGAAATTTCACTTGGAGGTGTAGCATTGGAACTGCTTCTAGTGCACCAAGGTTTCTACAAAATGTACTTCAATAAGATGAACCCATCTTCGGTTTGAATTCACAAGTCAACGCAATTCAAGCTCACCGAAATCGAACTTTATAGATATTCAACTGAATACAATCCATTACTACACATACCTGCAGATTATGTAGGGGAAAAGATGATTGTTCTAATCGGAATGAAAAGATGAATATCACGGTGAATCCACATGGAATTTCCGCCTGTAATGAAGATGATAGAGATCAGTTATGTCATACGAACTAGAGTACAATAAATAATCGAAGCAGAACATCATAAACAAAGACTGATTTGACAATTTGAAATCAAACGTACCTCCAAACATAAACATAGAAATGAACAAATGTGCTGGATGAGAATCAAATCAAAGAAAAAGATAAAAAGTTTGAGATTCTAAAGTATTCTTTCTTTTATATGATTCTCTCACAAAATCATGAACACACTCTTCTTCTAGTAATGTTAAAGTCTCTGCACTGCAACAGTTCGCTCTTTCACTTGCAAGCTAAGAAAAAGCTTCCAGACCCGACATCTTTTTTATAGTGAAATCATCTTTTGCAATTTGAAATAAAATATTACACCAAACTTTGAAATTTTTTTCAAATCTTTGCATTTTTTTTAATAATCTTCATATAAAATTGATATAATTTAAGCTTTTGGTTTAACTCACATAATAGCCTGTTTCGTGGAGAACACATTATGTATATTCAATGTATTCATACAATAGGATTATTCTGTTCCTTTCACAGTCAGTCAGATTTGCAAGTGATTCTGGGAGTCCTAGTTTTTTCATGGAAATTTTCTGTACTTTCACTTCATTTTCTATTATTCTCTAGGCCTTACATGTGTCTGTTGCTGACCTATATCTCCACGCCGAACACAGAATGTCTTCTGGAAGGTAATGTTGAATTCTAATTACTAAAATGTGCTCTGCATCTCTCGTGGCAGAGTCATTTTCACAAAAGTTCACATCACTAAAGACTTTTAACTCTAATTATATGTTGACTAAAACCTTTTTATTCCTAATCAAAGATTAAAAGGAACTAATCTAGCGATAATTTAACTAAGTGGAGCCAGAAAAAGAATACCAGAATTCTTGAAGCCAACCAATGCCCACCCAATTCAAAGCTGTTCTCAACCCAATTTTCTGTTCATGAGTTATATAATAAGCGCTAAGCAAGCTTGAGGGTCATACAAACTAGAAAATGTTGCATTAACAAGAAACTTATAATTACATTTCATCTTTAGAGTCACACTCACAAAACATAGTCGACTTCATCGCCAGATGGGTACTTTGTTGCTTGCGAGATATGATCAACCAGATCGATCCATTCCGCATCATACATCTATAGAGAGGATATCTAAATTAGTTTGAAGTTTGAAGAGAATTGCCTAATGCACTGAATTCTAATGTTCTTACACAAAAGTGAACAGGAGTAAATAATGGCTAGATGGAATCGGAAGGCAGTACGCAGTGCTTACAAAACAAACTGACTTTTCATCAAAGTTGGACAGTATGACTATAAACAAAAACAGTGGTAGACCACTATGTAAAAAGCACTACCTACATAAGAAAGAAAAACAAACAGCTGTAGATCTATAAGACTGCTCTGGGTCCAGCAGTAAAATGGCCATTTGTTTGACCAGTGATTGGCCCTCGGGAAGTTGTTGATATGTTTTCAGCATCACCTACGCTGGTAATATCATGGATGCTTGATCGCCTTCTATCTTTGTTCATTGAATTACTCAGACGAATGAAATATTTCTGGGCATGGCTGGCTACCTGGGTAGGCGTTCTTGTCACCACATAGTTACGGGATATACTACGCCAGTCACCTTTTCCATATTTCTCCAATCCAAGAAGAAATAACCTAATTGTTAAAAAATGGTGTTAGAAGATTACACGAAATAAGAAGTTCAGCAAAAACAGATGATGCAACGGCAACAAAGGAAATAAACATCTCTGCTGAAAAGTTGTTACCACTCAAACTACAAGAGGATAAAAGAGAGATATTTCATTTACTATTCTCGGACAGCTAAAACAGAACACAAAATTTCCCTCAAAATAAGGAGAATCTCTCCAAGCTCATACTAAGTTACTGCAACAGAAACTTAAACGTTCAAATTCCTCTAGATTAACCGTTACTAGTAAAAATTATTGCTAAGGTTTCTTCTATTTATCCTTATTAGACACACTCGGACAATATTATCCAAACTACAGAGCAAGCTGATCTAAACACAGTTAGGTCAACTAACAAAGAGGATAATTTGTTATTAAGATGACGACTTACTTTAAAGGCACAACACAATACTATTCAAGTGGTAACATCGTGGCCTATAGTTTTCATAAACTGAATCACTTAATCTGCTGGGTTTTTGTCTACGTAGACCCAACACAACCTTCTGAAACAAAGATACGAACAGACTAGTAAACTATCAGACCATAAAACATCATAACTCTAACAATCAAAGTAAAAACAACAACAAAAAAAACACTGAGCATCTTAATAGATTCCAACAGAATGTAAATATTAAACACTGAAGTATTGAAGTGCAGATTCAATTTTCTACGTTTAACACTTCTACACGCAGTGTCCAATTACCAAGGCAACATTTGTTTCAAAAAGATAATGTAATGTGAAGCATTCGATATATAGACACACTGACAAAGTAAAAAAGTGCAACTGTAGCCTATCTCCACTAATAGCCATGTTTCACATATCTATGGATGTGCTGTTGGAAAATAAAAAGAAGCATTTTTTTGTATGAACATACCTGTGTTCCTCCTCTGTCCATGCTATTCCCTTACGGCGTTCTTGATCCAACCTTGATGCCTTTCCTTTATGATTTGAATTACCCTGAGAATTTTCATCTTTTCTACTGGCACCACCCTCACCTACATGTTCCGCTGAACCCTCAGGAGAAGAAACATAGCAAGGCACAGGCACAAGTCCAGCCTCAATCCCATTGATATCTTCAACTAAGATATTGTAGTGACTTTTTACGTCCTCCACGGTTTTTCCGGTTACTTCCACAGCAATTTTCTCCCATCTATTCTCTGTACCTTCTGGGTGGATAGCCAGCGCATTCTCAAAGGCTTTATCCTGCTCCCTACTCCATGTGGAGCTCTCACTGGTTTCATCCGCGGTCATCTAGCTTTTAATAAATTTTGTCGGAAGTTTTCATAAAAAAGAAAGAAGATTTTGTTGACGGAATTCAAAAGGGAGAAATTGAAAGATAATATGAAAGCCTGAAAGTGTCTTCACATTAGAGCACAACCGTGAATACACAAAATCGGGAGACACATCAGACCCTACTGCTTAAGAAACGATGCAAAAGAGGGGGGGTTCTCTAGAATACGTGCTAGATAATTTTCTTCTACAGCAGAATCAAAATTGCTTATCAGAGTTCACAATATACTGAGTTTCTTTGCAAAGACGAAAGGTTGAAGTCAGATTTATCAGATCAGCGAGGGAAGTTACAAATATCACAAAAACCAACAGCCACGAACCTGCATCAACCTCACTACCAAAACATTACGGGAACAAAGAACTATCCAATTGGGCTTCCAGTAAATGCTGACCTATTCATGACAAAATAAGTAACAAACTTCCGTTAGAGCCTGAAAAATTGAGTTGTTTCAGAAAGAACCAAAGAGAAAATGAAGTAATTCAAGTAAGAATAGGAAAACCAAGAATGATGAAGAATTCTAGGAGAAAACTAGGGTTTTGGCCAACAAAATGCAATAAGAAGACAAATGCACCAGACAAAAATGAAAAACCAACTAATTGTCTTTAATGATTAAAATTGGGAACTCAAAGTTACCTTTGAGATTACAAACAAAATAACCCACATGCGAAGTACCTTTCATTTTTCTTTTGAATTCAAATGCCCACTTGAAATGTATTTCTAAAACCTTGTTTTTAACTCTAAATTTCACCCAAAATGACTAGTGATTCCCAACTCCACAAAGGGATACACTTCATTTAGCCCTCCATAAGCAAAATTCACCTCAAATGTATGTGAAGAACTGTAAAGTAAAAAAAACTCTTATTTTCTTCACTGAATTTTATTTCAAATTGACCATCATTCTAAAACCTTGTTTCTTCGCTGAATTTTAACTCAAAGTTAAAACCCGAAAGAACAAAAATCAATCATCAAAAGACTAAAGCAGTTAAAGCAGTTGTCCACTATTCCAAAATGGAAAAAGATCATTTATACCCTACAGTACCCGACACCACTAAATGATACTAGCTCATTCACTATAGTCCCCTTAGAGTAGAAACATCACTCAGAAATCTACCAATGATCGCAACATCCACTTCAAATATACAATTTTCAGACAATGCAAACCACCATAACAGCTTACAATTTGAAAAACTACTAACAAATACAGTCTAAAAACAAAAATCTTAGCAGTAAAAGCAAACCTAACCTTCAAAAAGTAAGTCCTTCCCCCTTTGCACTTCCTAATAGGCTTTAACAGTAAGAAGATAAAGCTAGTTCCACTCTATAATAACCCTGAACTATGCTTAAAGCTTCAAAACCCATTAACTTAGTTTCAAAAACTAAACTCCCAGCTACTAATTTGAACACAATTTTGAAAACCCACATCAAAGATTCAATCTTTAACCCAAAATGAGAATTAAATCTGACAAAAACAAAGATTACCAAGAAAACCCCAAATACAGAAATATAAGAACCCTAAAATGCTCAAAATTAAAAATTACACACCTTACAAAATCTGAAGATGGCCTTTCAAACCCTGAAAGGAACATAAAACAATAAGAACCCTTGGAATTTGATGGTTTTTACAAGAGGGGTGGGCTTAAATGATGGTGATAGGCAATCTTGAGAAAATCTTTATAAGTTGCAAAATAATTGTTTTCTTAACAAATTAAATAGTAGAATAAACAGTAATTAAGATGATTGAAATGTTCTCTAGTTGGGGTTAAGTGGGGACTATTTTGAAAGGAATCAACAACCACTTTAAAATATCTGTGAGAGAAGACTGAACTGAAGAGATGAATTTAAGAGAGAGAGGAGGAGCATGAAAGTGTCTACCTTTTTTTAGGTCTTTTCTTTTATCAGTAGGAGACAAAAAAAGGGGATGATAATTTTATACTACCCCCTCTAGTCATTTAATTTTCAATTGTTTCTTATTTAAGTCCAGAGAAGAAAAGAAAGATACATTTGATAATTTTTATTTTTATTTTTTATTTTTAATATTTATGTAAGAGGGAGGATCATGGACACTCTTAAATGGACAAGGTCGGACAAGGTCAGACAAGATTTGCGTTATTTTTTCCGCAAAACTCAAACGACAATGAATTTAAGTGTAATATTTTGATGATATGTTCCTCTTATAAGACCCTACATTCCTACAAAAAATAAACACAATTCAAGATAGAAAACCTCACCATCTACCAATATGAATATCAGCCGTTAAATAGAAAACCTCTCCCCTTTGAACGGCCGATATTCAAAGGGGTAGATGGTCGTTTTATATATCTCGAATTGTGTTCATTTTTTGTAGGAATGTAGAGTCTTATAAGAGAAACATATCATCAAAATATTACACTTAAATTCATTGTCGTTTGGGTTTTGCGAATAAAATGGCGCAAATCTTGTCTGACCTTGTCCATCTAACAGTGTCCATAGATCTTAACTCTGTATGTATATCATGATAATGATAAGGCCGGTTTCTATAAGCATAGCAAACTAGCAAGTTTGCCAGTTTTGCACCCACTATAGAGCTGGCAAACCAAAAAACAGATCTGGCTAAGTGGCGAATTTGTCATTTAGCAAGGCGAGGTCGAGTCTCTATAAAGCGGTGTAGTATCGGCCGCTCGGTTGAAATTCCACTGAGCGATGAAGACTCAATCTCCAGCGGTTAACACTTGACGGTCCAGTATATCTCATCCGATAACCGAAGCCTTTTGTAAAGGAGCAAGTCCTGGGTAGGCTAGAGATTTTATCGCATAAATATTTTATGCGATAAAAGTACGGCAAAAGTTTTACGCCGACATGCCTGTCTAGTCACAACCTGCATAGAGACAGGACAAATCCTTTCTACAGAGAATAGAGTTGTCACCACATCAATGGAATTACGCATTCGCGACCATTAAGGCGGATATACCCACATCCCTGCCCAGCCCGCAAGGCTATGGGGGATTCCCCACATTCATAATCATGCTAGATGCAGAGCTACGGGGAGGATTTCCCCCCCCCCCCCCCCCCCCCCCTTCCCTTTACAATCTGCTAAGATGGTTTCACATCTAGTTCGAGGGACAAAAATCCAGACCTTCTCGATAGATAGGCACATGAACAAAACGGGTCTTTCCCGAAGTAAAACACGAAAGGGGACTGAAGAGGTAATCGGGCTTCCCATTTTCCGCTAAGAGCGGATACCCAACAGGCATACAATAAACAAACACCACTCATACGCCATCATGTATTGTCCATCAAGCAATGACCGTCTCGAGTGGAACTAGCAACTCAGGCCAATGAAGGAAAGTGGAGCACGAGCACCAAAGACAAATCTTTCCAAGTGAACACGTTGTGGTCTCCAATTCCAATCCCAAGTTGTTATATCTCATCTAACGGTCCTAAATTGATCACCCTATAAATACCCAATTCCAGTTTCATTTCAACTTACACCTTCACTTCAATCGTCATTCTTTCACTCAAATTTTCATACTTTGACTCATATTTTCATACTTTCACTATACAAATTTAATATGGCAGTTCAGGGTCGTAAATTTTCCTTAGCTGAAGATGAATGCATTTTGCAAGATTTTTTTTTTTTTTTTACATTGGATAATATGAATCGTGCACTACAACAACAACAAATAAATTTTGTCGAAAACATATTACAAAGATTTCAAGAAGAAACATTGAACCTCAATAATCGAAATGCAAATCAGTTGTGTGGTCGCTTCCGCCTAATTAATAAGGATGTAAACTTGTTTGTTGCCTTGCTTATGTTACACAATCGGAACCGAAAAAATGGTGAAAACGAAATTGATGTGGACCAAAGGTGTCGGGCGGAATGGTGCAACAGAAACGGAAAATATTTTCAATTCGAAAGTTGTTATCAAATATTGAAAGTGTTATCCAAATATGATGCATTTAATTAAGTTAAGTTAAGTAAGTTTTTTTTTTTTTTTTGAAACATGTATATAAAATAGAAGAGAAACTAAATTGTGATTACATGAGAGAATGTGATTCCCATAGAGTCACTTACGAAAATTTGGTTAAGAAAAATCGGGTTTCCTTGGTCTCATATTGTTGTCGAGTGGTCTCCTGCTTCGCTACCGTCTGCTACGAAGTTTGCTATACTGTCTGCTGCTTGGTTTCGTTCTTTATAATTGTGTTGAATATCGCAGCAATGGATTTGGCGCATTCTGCAATCATCTCTGATATATACCAAGGAGCCTCCGTTGGGGTTTTGATGAAACGTATGAGATTCTCAGAGTCCGTTTCAAATAGCACTTTTGGTCATTGTCTTTCCGTCGCCATACTGGTTGCTATCATGGTTTCCCATGTCTCTTTCGTTAGCGCAGTAGTTAAACCTAGAGGTTGTGCAAGAGCCATTACGGTTTGCGCGTTCTAATTCCTACAAATGAACCCTGCTCCTGCCATACCTGGGTGGCTTCTAGCAGCCTCATATGTGTTTATTTTAATCCAACCCAGTGCTAGAGTAGACCAGCCAACTAGAATGATTGTTGTTGTCCTTGTGATAGTTGTTGCAATCCTAGGTGTTGGATCCCTAGGTAGCACTGGCGGGAAAATATTTATTTTCCCATTCATATTCTTGTTATTGTGCTAGTGATCTCGTCAGGATGTCTTCATGATGAGATTGGTATTGCTTGAAGACAAGGTTATTTCTGGTTGTCCAAAGCGACTGATGTAATTTCAACTTTGTTGTAGTAAAAGGTTCGTTAAGACTTGTGAAAGCAATTGATTTTAGACTTATTTAAACTAAAAATAGAGAAAATTTAAATCCAAATTTGTTTTTAAGATTGAAAATAACCAAGGCACTAGATTCCACTATTACACATGAATGAATGATGGTAAAAATTTCAAAACTCTAATTATCTTTAAAATCTCTTTTTCTTAATTCACAAATAATCAAGCATATTCTCAAACATTAATTGTATCCCTTAAGCATAGATTATCTAAACAAAGTATAACCTATCTAATTTAATCACAACTAATTAAGAAAATTATGCAAACAATTAAAATTCTGCAAAGCAGTGATTTGAGTGAATTATAAAATGCAAATTAGAGAAAAATAGAATAGTTACCAATTATTCATGCATCAATAGCTTCCTCCGTGCCTTGATTACGCGAGAATTAGCTCATCATCATCATGAAAACATGCTCAAAATTCATCTTTATTAATGCTCAAAAATGGTTCACAAATGATGAAATGGGAGAAAAAAATGATAAAAATCGGGTTTGTAACACTTATATGTGTGACAAACTAACTGTTACATGAAACGATACAGCGAAAGTGTCACTGTCACTGTAGCAAAACGATAGTTCTGTAGCGTCTTATGTTCTTCCTCTTCTTCACTGCACCAGCAGAACGCAATATTCCTGTAACTTTTTTTTTTCGACTTTATGATGCTCTAAACTTCTCCCTGTTCTCACCCAACTCTCCGTAACCCTTCTCTATGCTCCCACATGCCTTTTTATACTCGACAGGAACAAGAATAATGTCTCATAACTCTACAAATTCTCCACAGTAAAGGAAAATTATTCTCGGGAATAATTTCTTTTTTTTCTTCTCTGCATGCGATAAATTCTTGCCGACTCTCCATATTTATCTTCTACGAGCTCCTATTTATAGCTAAACTTCGTAAAACACGTGCAGTACACGTCCCAAACTCGCTATAACTCATATAGAACCCGTGAAGAACTCGTGTCCTCTGTTTGCTTCA
>JAJJMB010012638.1:5711306-5739266 GCA_023531105.1 Papaver atlanticum | reverse complement strand
TATTGATTGCATAGTCTAACAATTACTTCGGTAGTTGTTGAGAGATTGATCTAAGGACCCGACAAAGGAGTTTATTGGTTAAACGGAAGGGCCTTTGTCAAACTCATATCACGTTGTTTGAAAAGAGTTGTTACCGAACAGATTTGTTGTTCCTTTACTGTTTGGAATACAAACCAAAGGAATTGTTCCAAGTGCGTGACTTACTACAAGTTGGAGGCGCAGGGATACTGAGGAAACTAGGTGAACTATAGGTTTAGTTTCTTGGTCTCAACTATACGAAGTTGGTTTGATTTTGTATAGCGGCTTAATTATGAGAGTATTCAATTCTTGACTAGGTCCCGGGGTTTTTCTGTATTTGCGGTTTCCTCTTTAACAAAATATTGCTGTGTCATTTACTTTTATTTTCTGCAATTATAATTGTGTTTATTATAATTTAAAGTAAATCGCACAAACGTTAATTCCTATTTTACTTGATAGACAATCCTAGAGTTTGGTTAAGTCCGAACCTATTATCAAGTAAACATACTTTGTTGTTGTATTATCTCGATCTTGTATCCATAGATGATCACACGAAGTGTGGACCGATTAGTTGTATTGTCTCGACTCAGTCCATAGACAATCACTTTCGGAAAAGGACTTATAGGTGGAAAAGTTTTAGATTGAGGTATATTTTGGTACCCTCGTCTTTTCATATATGGATACATGAGAAAGGATTTGTAGACTAAAGAACGGAAATATTAATCGATTTTTTCTTTACTTTTGATAAGGATGGAAACACGACAAATAATAATTATTAATTCTAATATCGGAACACCGGAAAATGATATCAAATAACGACACGGGTTAAGCCCTAGTAAGATATAAACTGGACAATCATAACTTAAAATAAGAGACTTTAAAATAAAAATTAAGGACAATGTTGTGCATTTTGTTTATCTTATTCATTTCACATAACTCCCGATCAATGCGCTCATGAACGGAGTTTCCTTTGTTTATCTCTTTTTTGCATTCAAATTTTCCTTACCTTGAATTCTTATTTTCCTTTTCTTAGTTGCCGGTTTAATTCGGTTAATATCCAAAACTTATAGACTTCTTTGCTTTTTGCCTATTTCTTTATAACTGTCGCATATCTTTCTAACATCGGCTTCAAACACCACTCCATAAAAATCAAGTTGTGTTGCTAAATCAAGTTGGCTTTCAAATTGTGTCATTTGAATTCTTTTGTGAGAAAACATAGAGAGAAAAAATTATGCAAAAATTTTGGGGTAAAATTTTATGATTGAATTTCACATATTTGTAGAGATAGAGAAATAATAGTTGGTGATTGAATACCCACCAACCGTTGGAAACTAAATCGCTAGCGGCCGAGTCTTGATCGCCAACGGTGTAGTTTCTACCGTTCGGTACAGATTTCGTCGCGTAACCGTGTTACCATAGTTGCACGACCATTTTTCCAGGCCAACTGGCATGGAATGTGTGTGGGTTTTCCACCCCCATAGGAACCAGCCTAATAAAAAAGAATTACATTGTATTGGTAGCACTAACGCGGACACTTTAACGCGAACATGACACGATAGGGTGCAGACACGAACAAATTTTCGAAAAACTAGGAAGCAGACATGTTATAAAATTAGTGATATTTTCCACTTTCTTTTGGTAAATAGAGAATTCACTAATTAGGATTGAGCATTGCTCTGGTCCTTAAAAAGCAAATTAAAAATAACTACTTGATTGATAGCAGTTTCTCTTATTGATTTCGAGACTGCATCAACTAATTTATTGTCATCACAATTGACGTAAAGAAAATAACAAAAACTAAAACAAGACATGAGACACTTTATTTCTTTAATGATGTTTCTGCTTTCCTAGTGAATGGAAAAATCTGCATAATTTATAGGCTGAATCATTAATTTTGCATCTGTTTCTATTGAATTCTATGTGGATGCATAACTTTTTCCCAACTTAACGCTTCTTGTACTGCCATGCATTCACCTTTTTATGGACTTAAGAATCCATTTGTATAGGATCCTTTGATTCTCCTGCATGTGCATGTATGATCTCGTAACACAAGACCAGTTTCAAGTTGGTTAGTGTTTGAAATACAAGCAAACACTTTCTCATTTTAGATTAAATTCTTATTAGGAATTCATGTAAGCATGTAATATGTCCTCCTTGAAGTTACACAAAAGAATATGCACTATGGTCCAGGGGTATGGAACCTGCACAATGATAGCCCATAGCAGAAAGTATGCCCTTGAACTTACAAGAACTTAACGATGTTTAGTAACACTCAAGACTAAACTTATAGTAATGTCTCGGACTAGGATAGATTGTGTAGTTGAGCTTTAGACTTCACGACATTTATAATTTGAAGACGAAGAACTACTAAGGAGAGCTTGTAGAACTTCATCGACAAAAGGTATGTGGAGACTGAAACTCATCTATCACTCAAAAAGTCTTTTTCTACTCCATTTCCTTCTTGAGACAAAAGTCGTATTACTATATAGTATTCGATTATACACATTTGATATTTCGAGCTGAGTTTAACTTCCTTACATATTTCTCGAAATATGTGTTGGTAAGCTTTTGCTTCAACCAAGTTCATCTTATATTCTTGACGAAAGTCAAAAGATGATCATGTGAAAATCGCCAAGTAACATCTTACATGATTTGTGTGATACAGTCATTTGATGTAGACTCGGAATGTTTCGTATTGATTATTTCAATAACTTGAAAATCGCTTTGATACTAATAGTTAGTGAAAACAACTATTGTCATCCTTTAAGAATGTTTCAATGATTGAAATAGAGTTTAGAATACTTAACCATAATTGGATTATAGACATAGAATGCGTACTTGCATATATGTTGATCCAAGACCGGTTTAGTATGCATACCCGTATGCGTACTGGGAAGGTCAGGTAAAGTCCGGGACCTTGGTATGCGTACTGGCGAACTCAGTTGAAGTCCGGGAACTTTTGTATGCGTACCTGTACGCGTACTCATTCAACTGTTGTTTTGGATGTGTGATAGTATGCGTACCTGTTCGCATACTGTCGGACACAGTCCAAGTCCGACTACTTAAGTATGCGTACCCGTTTGCATACTTGAGTGGGTTAAGTTCTAGAATCGGTTTGTTCATGAACTAATACATTTATATAATAAGAATACAATCTTTTGCAAACCGTGGCTATAATGTTCATGACTTGATTCGAGTGAATCAAAATCGATTTTTCTTCAATTGTGTCTTGTATACTTCTATGAGAATATAAACAATTGAATAACTCTATAACTAGTTTCATTTGAGTCATTTGAACTAGTTGTTGATAAGATGAATAAGGTTGATAAGAAAGTATTCATATGGCTAACTTCGGTTAACTATTGTTGAGCCAACAAGGTGTACACGTTTAGGTACGGTTACTCATATCTAAATGAAGGTACATTTCATTTGTGTGTAATAAGATAAGACCATCTAACGATGGAGAGATATTGCTTTGGTTTCAAGCAAACTTAGCTTGGCTCTTAGATCAGGTGTCATCTAACGGTGAATATTGATTGCTTTGTTTCAAAGTTATCAAACCCTGATTTGAAAACTATATAAAGGAGAACTCTAGCAACTGGGAAACCCAATCCCCACACCTCCTATGTGATACTAGTTGCGACTAAAGTCGATTCTCCTTTAACCTTAGGTTTTTCACGAAACCCTATAAGTTAACGACTTGAAGATTTCATTGGGATTGTGAAGCCAGACCCAACTATTTTCTCTGTAGTTGCGTGTTCTGATCTTGCTGTTTTCTATCGTGATTGAGTACTATCTTCTCTAAGATTTTCTCGAGATTTAATCTCCGATAGGCAAGATAAAAAGTAGTCACAAACATCTTCGTCTCATCGTTTGTGATTCTACAATATCTTGTTTCGCTACCATACGATTAAGATTATTATGAGGTGATTGATGTTTCTAGGCTGTTCTTCGGGAATATAAGTCCTGTATATCAATTGGTTCATGTTCACCTTGATTGATCAAAAGACGGAACAAAACTCATCGGTTTATCTGTGGGAGACAGATTTATCTATATAATAGACTTTTCTGTGTGAGACATATTGGCTTATCAAGTCTTCGACTTTGGGTCGTAGCAACTCTTAGTTGTGGGTGAGATCAGCTAAGGGAACCAAGTGCGCAGAATCCGGCGTGGTTCTAGAGGCATAAAGAATGCGACTGTACCTTGATCAGTGTGAGATTCGTTAGGGCTCAACTACATTCCAGTCCGAAGTTAACCTGGAGTAGGCTAGTGTCTGTAGCGGCTTAATACAGTGTGGTTTTCAAATATGGACTAGGTCCCGGGGTTTTTCGGCATTTGTGGTTTCCTCGTTAACAAAATTTATGGTGTTTGTGTTATTTCTTTTCCGCATTATATTTGTTTATATAATTGAAATATCACAGGTTGTGCGTAGTTCAATCAATTAGATAATCCAACCTTTGGTTGTTGATATAAATTGATTGACACTTGAACATTGGTCTTTGGTACCGTTCAAGTTGTTTCACATAATAATCGGGCTCTCGGATCTCTATCTGTTTGATTTGATGATTACATTGTGAAACAGAGATACAACTCTTGGATATATTTCCATTGATTGAGTCTGACTATCTAGTTGATTCTCTTGGAATTATATTGGAGTTGTCCATACAGAATGCTAAGCGAAATATTGGGTATGGTTGTTGTATCCCCGCTTTTTCAAAGTATACCACCAACTTTTTCGCTCTGTAACCTGTAGGTTAAGGCAAAGACCCTTAAAGAATATCGTACATAAATTTTTTCTCTTGCTCTACCATAATAAATATGTACAGGCCAAAGGCATGTGTACCTGACTGTGTAGAAGAGTTCTTGGAAGATTTCAAAATTCAATATCCAAGACCAATCTAGTTGTATCCGAATGATGAGGATCCGAATTCTGACAAGTACGAAACTTACATTTGGTATGAATTCAACAAGAACAAGTCTTGTTTTTTTTTATCTCAAACAATAAAGACTTAAACTATCTATATTGATTCATGTACTACTTGTGATATTCCTATTATAAAGATAAACAACATAATGCATAAAAGGAAAAACACAAGACACCTGAAATTTTGTTAACGAGAAAAACTACACTTGTAGGAAAACCCCAGGACATCGTCGAACTTTTAACATCATATTGTATTAAAATGATACAGACACTAACCTATTGTCAGACTTCGAAATGGAATGTATTTGATACCGAATTAACCCTCAAAGATATTCAGTTGCAGTTGTGTTCCTTACTTCTCTTAAACCTCGCAAGATTCTACGCACTTGATTTCTTTAGCTGACGTCTTTTACAACCTAAGAGTTACTTCAACCTTAATGAAAACAAATCAAAGAAGAGTTTAAATATATATCTTGAGGAATCATAAAGTCTGAGACGAAGATAACTTTGTTATTTCTATCTATTTTGTTCCTGATCTAAAGTTCGTGAACTTCAATAACCAGTAAAACAAGATCCGGAAAATATAGCCTGACCGGAATTCACGAATCCCTAAGTGAAGTCTTCAAAATCGTAAGATGGAATACAATTTCATAAATAAATCTAGGTTGTAGAGCACGACTCTATATTTACAACTAGGACATAAGAGTGCCACAGATTAAATCTTGTTGCAAGAGTATCTCTATTTATAGATTTTCAAGGCTAAAGATCCTTTTGAAATTAAGATGAGGTTAGTATAAGAAGAAGAGGAATGATATGATTATGAAAATAAAGGATATATGTTTAGATTTAATATAAAGGTGAAGGACAATATAGAAAATTTTCTATTTTTAAGACACCCCTTAACCCCCTTCAATGGATAAGAATAAAAAGGTGGCCCCTAATTCCTTTTGAGTGGCCCCTAAAAATTCTAGGCTATTTTAGAAGGCCGTTGATATGATTTATGTTAGGAGCCAATCCCTAACACTTATAACCATACGCGATCAATCATTGTTACTTGTTTCTACATCATTATATATATGGGGTTTCAATCTTATCCGTCGCAACTAAAGTAGTATACTTGACTATTATAGTGTAAACCTAAAACGCATACCAATATATTGTTCTCAACCTATTAAACAATAATTTCTTTAGAGCTTCCATTGCTTGAAATTATAATTCGAGATAGACTGAATAATGTACTACTTTTGATATTTTAATTATAAATATAGATAATATAGTGCGAAAATAAAAATAACACAAGACACCAAAAAAATTACGATGAAAATTGTAATACATCAAAAAAAAACACGGGATCTTGTATAGTTTTGAAAATACATTGTATTAAGCCGCTACATACACTAACATACTATCAAAATTCAGAGTGGAATGTAGCTGGGACCAAGTACAATATTTTACGAAATACTTTTCTATTAATTGCTATGTATAAAGTCACTAGATGACTAATTTGAATTCTTGTTGTTCATATATGGGCAATTACGATTCATTTATAACTTTTGATCTTGAAGTCGTGATCGCTTGGAGAAGATTATACACATCTATTAATGAGATATGATGCATATGAATGAATCTATAAATTCATTCTTGTGATGGACGGTTTAATCACACTTCTTACTCTTTTCTCTTTGCATGTTTTTCACGCTTTGGTGTTTTATCATTTTGACAACTCTGCTTGAATCTTCAATGGTAAGTCGTTGAATTATGATACTCAAACGACCACGCTCTATTCTTAGTCCAAGATTCACTTTAATGCTATAAATCAAGATATGGTTTTGATGAACTAAAATTTGACAATAAGCTTGACATGCCAAAACTTGTGAGTTTGACCGAGAAACGCTCTAAAAACAACTCTTTGAGAAAGCTTGAATTACATAATTCCTTAAGAGAGAAAAACTTTTCCAACTATAATAAAAAAAACTAGCTCCCCTGCATCATGTATAGCCAAAGCTTCTTTTTATTCTATATCCATGGCTTGACTTGCACATGTTGGAAGAATATGCAAAAAATTAAGAAATTTGGAACCAAGGCACGATTAGTACCATTATCATTAACGCAAATTTGCCACTCTTCCAAAAATATTATGAGATCGAAAATAGGTTTTGTAAATTTGTTCAAGGATATGGACTCGAACTCACTTGATGTTGTTATAAGGATTTGCACTACCTCAAATATGGATTTGCACCGCCTCAAAACAACATCTCATAGAAGTATACAAGACACAATCGAAGCAAAAACGATTTTGATTCACTCGAATCGATTCATGAACATTATAGCCACGGTTTGCAAATATGCATTCCTTAATTTATAAATGTCTTAGTTCATGAATAAACCGTTTTTATAAAATAACCCAATTAAGTACGCATACGGGTACGCATACTTAAGTACCCGGACTGAGCTTGTTTTCAGTTCACAAACTCCAACAGAAATTCACGGGATGTGAACTTCCGACAGTACGCATACAGGTATTCTGACTTAGCTCCGGTCATACTGAACCAGCAAGGTACACATACTTTAGTTCAAGGATTTTGGACTTACACAAGTATGAGTTCACATACAATGTTTATATCCAAACATGGTTATATATTCTAAACTCTCATTTCAATCATTGAAACATTCTTAGAGGATGTTATATAGCGGTTACTCACACACTATTTTTCATCAAAGCGATTTTCAAGAGATTGAAACAATCAACATGACTTTCGTCACGAGTAAAGATGAACTTGGCCAAAGCGAAAGCTTACCAACACATATTTCGAGAAATAGATAAGCGAGATAAACTCGGATCGAAATAGCAAATATGTATAATCAAAGTCTATATAGCAATACGACTTTTGTCTCAAGATAGGAGATAGAGTAGATAGACTTTTGAGTGATAGATAGGTTCAAGTCTCCACATACCTTTTTGTCGATGAAGTTCCACTAGTTCCTTGAGTAGTTCTTCATCTTTGTATGATGAACGCCGTGGAGTCTAGAGCTCAACTACACTTACTATCCTAGTCCGAGACTTAACTATAATAGACTAGAAATCAAGACTTATAGTTTTGGCAACTAAACTTGACAAACAAGCTTGAGATAGCAACGCTTGCGAGTTCGACCGAGCAGTGCTCTAAAAATCTCCCCTTTTGTCAATTTTAGTGACAAAACTATCAAGACATATGGAATACAAAATAAATAAACTTTGCAGCTTCTCAAGTATGCGTACCCGTATGCGTACATAAGTGGGTTATTTTCTAAAAACGGTTTATTCATTAACTGAGACATTTATAAATTAAGGAATACATATTTGCAAACCGTGGTTATAATGTTCATGAATCGATTCGAGTGAATCAAAATCATTTTTGCTTCGATTGTGTCTTGTATACTTCTATGAGATCTAAGCAATTGAACAACTCTCTAACTAGTTCATTTGAGTCACTTGAACTAGTTATGGTGAAGATGAATAAGGTTGAAATGAAAGTGCTCATATGGCTAGCCATTTTTTTAACTATTGTTAAACAACTAGTTGTACACGTTTAGGTACGGTTACCCAAACCTAAATGAACGTGCATTTCATTTGTGTATGACAAGCTAAGTTCGATCTAACGGTTGAAAGATATTAGCTTGAATCTAATCAGTTTTTCATCTAACGGTGAATATTAAATGCTTTGTTACCAAGGTAACTTAGATTGCAAACCCTGATTTGGAGACTATATAATGGAGAACTCTAGCAACTGGGAAACCTAATCCCCACACCTCCTGTGTGATACTAGTTATATAAGCTAGAGTCGATTCGCCTTTAACCTTAGGTTTCTATCGAGACCCTGTAGGTTAAAGACTTGAAGACTTTATTGGGATTGTGAAGCAAGACCCAGCAATTTTCTCTGTAGTTGCGTGATCTGATCTTGCTGTTTCTATCGTATTTGAGTACAATCGTAAGATTGGCTTGAGATTAATTTCTCCGATAGGCAAGATAGAAAATAAGTCACAAATATCTTCGTCATCGTTTGTGATTCCGCAATATCTTGTTTCGCTAGTCGATTAAGATTATTGTGAGGTGATTGATAATTCTAGGCTGTTCTTCGGGAATATAAGTCCGGGTTATCGGTTGGTTCCTGTTCACCTTGATTTATCAAAAGACGTAACAAAACTCGCAGGCATTTTTGTGGGAGACAGATTTATCTATTCCTGTAGACTTTTCTGTGTGAGACAGATTTGTTTATTAAAGTCTTCGAATTTGGGTCGTAGCAACTCTTAGTTGTGGGTGAGATCAGATAAGGGAATCAAGTGTGTAGTATCCTGCTGGGATCAGAGACGTAAGGAGCGCAACTGTACTTTGGATCAGTGTGAGATTGATTAGGGTTAAACTACTGTCCAGACCGAAGTTAGTTTATAGTAGGCTAATGTCTGTAGTGGCTTAATACAGTATGTGTTCATTCTGGACGAGGTCCCGGGGTTTTTCTGTATTTGCGGTTTCCTCGTTAACAAAACTTCTGGTGTCTGTGTTATTTATTTTCCGCATTATATTTTGTTATATAATTGAAATATCACAGGTTGTGCGTTGAATCAATCAATTGGTAAATCCAACCTTTGGTTGTTGATTGAAATTGATTGATACTTGAACATTGGTCTTTTGTACCGTTCAAGTTATTTCTCTTGTATTCAATCAGGCTTGCAGATTTCTATTTGTTTGAGTGAGGATTGAAAATAGAAATTTAGATATAACTCTTTGATATACTTTTTTATTAAAATTGAGTCTGACTGTCTAGTTGATTCTCTTAAAAGTATATTGGAGTTAGTTCATACAGATTGTTAAGCGAAATATTGGGTGAGGTTGTTGTATCCCCATTTTTTCAATTGGTATCAGAGCAGGAAAACACATTAAAGACCTCATAAGTCTGTGTTTATAGCGATCTGACTCTATGGACGACCATAATATCTCTGATAACGCAACACCAGTATAGAGCTACTCTGATGTGTTTCAAAACTTGGAAACATCTAAGAAAGCTCTTGGTTATTTTCCTTTGACTGAATCTTCCTTCAACTGGGAAAAATCTCTTGATGAACAGTTAGATGATCTTTCAGATGAGAGTGATTCAGAAGAAGGATAAAGTATTGATGAGGAAGTCTCTCAATATATCAAGCTCTTTGACCATGCTTTGAAGGAAAAAGGGTCAACAACCTGCTTGAGTAAATATTTGGCACCTCTCTGTCAAGAAAACAGAAAGCTGAGAAAGCTCTTTAAAGGTTATGATTGTGGGTATAAACTCTTACAATCTACCGTTAAAGATCGAGAAGAAGATGTACGCACAAAAAGGTCCGAATGTGATAATCTTCTTCGAAATCTCTTTGTGTTGAAAGAAAGACTTGCAGAATCTGAAGCAAGATATGACTCTCGACAAAAATGTTTTAATGACAGAGAACTCAGTCTTCTCGCCATAAAAAAAATTGGAGACTGATCTCGCTGCTGCCCTTGATAAGGTAAACTCACTGGAAGAGAATCTGGAAAAAATCAATTCTAGCTCTACAAAATTATCTTCTATGCTTGGAGCATGTAAAGAACATCGTGATACACGTGGTCTGGGCTATAAAGGAATATACACTCCAAGTACTAGTAAAATCACTTTTGTTAGTGCTAATGACAATTCTTCATGTGAAAAACCTTTTCCAACAGCTGACGTTCCTAGGAACAAGGATTGTGCACCTTCGAAATCAACTCACATGAGAACAGTCAAGAACAATTCCTTTAACTGCTATTATTGCGGAAATAAAGGACACCTTTAACGTAGATGTCGTTTTCGACCGAGGAATGAAAAGCTTCATAACATTCTTGCATGGATGTCTAAAGAAGTTATTAAACCTGTCTCTCACCTTGCGGGAGTAAAAGGCATTGTCTGCAATCAAGAGAAATGCTGTAATGAGCCATTTCTTGATTATGATTTTGAGACTAAAAACGCCTACTATTGTAGAAGGAAGAACGTCAGATGGGCAACTGACTCTTTAAATCACTCTGATAAGAGAAAAAGGCATAGGAGAAAGAAAAAAGGTTCAAGTTCCTTTACTCTCTCTGAAGAAGGCCTTGAATCCAGAGTGTCTACTCCAGACTTCATTCATATCAATAATCGAGTCTCGGAGCTCAAGATCAGCATAAACAGACTCAAATGGAGTATTAAGAAGGCAAGGAAAGCAGCAGTTTCAGGTATCCCCTGTCCTCCTCTGTTTAAATCTCTTTCGACTAATCCTAGTGATTTTTCTAAAAATCTTCATGAAGGAAAGAGAGAAGAAGTCAATAATCTTGATGAACAAATTGCTCATCAAAATATAGCTTGACTACTCAATATAGCATCCTTCTTGTAATTATGGAAGGATGCTCATATTTCTCAAGAAGATTTTTTTTTCTTGAGAAAGTAGTCGTTGTTTTTATTCTCTGTTCTTTTCCCTTTTCTTTACATTTATGAACATAAAACTGTTGAGCCTTGCTGCAGTACTTTACATGATGTAATATTGATTGATCATTCGCTCTTGAGAGCAATTCCTTGTTTGATTGCCTTTCCTTGTTCAAAACAGTTGTTGTTCTTCAACAACTATCTTATGTTCTTTTGAACTAAGAATGTCATCAGTATGTTTAGAATGGATCCTTGAGTTCTTCAAGACTCCTTCTAAATTTGGCTCCATTACTCTCTTGGTCGTGTACCAAGTTTGTAACCACATGTGCACGTCCACCTGACCCGCACGGAACATATACGAGTTTCCCTAGGGTTTCCTATGAAACACTCATATATATATATATATATGTATCATGCTCCTCCTTGATACATACACGTTCCGAAACGTCTAAAAGTTCACCTTAATTTTTGTGTGCACAATGGATGAATGCAACAAGGAAGACAAAGTTGAGAAGGGCAAGAATATCGAGTTTCACGAGAACCCTATTTTCATAACCTGCTACCATGCTGTTGATCATGAAAACAAACTAACAGTTCAGATGTCATCACAACTAGTAGGAAATCTTCTACGAGATTTTGAGGTCGTACGTGAACAACTTGGAATTGCAACAAGGAATCTTGAATTTCTGAAAAATGAACTGAAGAAAGCAACTGATGAGCTCGTCCATGTTCAATCTCTAGTTGCTGTCCATGCTTAATGTTTTTTTTTTGTGTTCTTTAAGAGCTGTTTTGTCTATGTCTAGGAAACTTCTTATGAGAATTTATTCTTGTGTTTTTAAGAAGGATAACTAGGGTTTGGAATAGCCATTTTTGTGATTACATATAGCTATTTCCAACGATTTTCATCTTGCATTGTTTTTAGATTTATTTGTTTAAATTCTAAAGTTTGTTTGGAAGATGATTTTGCAGTATTAATCTTTATGGTTTCATATATTGCAACGTGTTATGGGATATGTGTGTTTGCGTCCGTGAACTATGATTGTCCCATACGTGGTCAAAAGTTTAGTCTTTCATATTTCGATATGCAAGTATCGATAAAAAATTGAATGAACTTTTGACAAACAAAAGATAAGCCTATTATGTCATTATCCAAATATTGATGGAAGAAAAGATGAACTTTTGTTTACAAAGATTAAGTCTATTATATGTCATTGTGCAAATGGTGATAAAGAATAGAATGAATCTTTGTTTATTCCGTAGTATTGATCTTCCCTGATCCATATTCTTATGTTAAATATTGTGCGGCTCCGTAAGTTCTCTTATGTGAGCATTTCCAATTAAATTAATCATGGGTTTTCTTGTGGTTAATTTAATTGAGTTTTTGGATACAAATTCATATTCTTATGTGATTTGTTAATGTCCAAAGAAATCCTTCTTTTCTTGTGAAAGTAAGGTCGCTCTTGTTGTTCTTTCGAGAGTGACATTTTATGGGGGAGAGTTCTTAATTGAATTTGTGCTTAATTGCCAAATCTTTATGGAGAGTGCGGCTATGGAATATTATAGGGGTTATCTTGTATCTTTATAAACTCCTTGATGAATGCATTTAGTTTCGGCTAGATGATTGCATCTAAAAAAGTTGATACGTGCTTTTCTTTTGGTCATGAAGTGTCTCTATGGAAATTTCATTAGGATCCCACTAGTTTTCGTACCTTTGCCAATTTTATTGACAAAAATGGGGAGAATTAATGTGTAGTTCACACTACAAATACATATGGTTTTCGGATCATTATGTAAGGGGGAGTGGTTTCCATATGAGATGGAGTATTGACTAAGGGGGAGTGATACATATCACCATAGTATTGTTGTCGAAGTTGTGATACAATTAAACTTTGATGCTGTGTAATAATACTATGACACTGTGTAACAATGATTGAGAGCTATTGTTTTCTCATTGTTATGGCTACGGATCTTCAACAACGGTGATGCTGATTTGATATCTTTGGAATCATTGGAGTACTTGGAAGTGACGAAGATTTCGAGTAATGTTGAAGAACCAAGGAGATCAAGCATGTGGATGAACATTGGTCTTTGGTATCGTTCAAGTTATTTCTTTTGTATTCAATCAGGCTCGCAGATTTCTATTTGTTTGAGTGAGGATTGAATCGAGAAATTGAGATATAACTCGTTGATATACTTTTCATTAAGATTGAGTCTGATTGTCTAGTTGATTCTCTTAAAAGTATATTGGAGTTAGTTCATACAGATTGCTAAGAGAAATATTGGGTGAGGTTGTTGTATCCCCACTTTTTCAAAAGCCAACCAGGAATCATACAACAACGCTGGCTGAGGAGCAGAAAAGCCGAAACCGAAAATCTCAAATAGGATGAAAGAAAGCCAAAGAAGCATAAAGGTATTGTTACTGATGAAACAATGGCTGCAGTCCCAGAGGTAGAAGAAACAATGGATGCAGATGCTGAAGAAGATGATGGGACAATGAGCAAGGATGTAAAAGGTTCCAGAATTATTGAAATGATGGATGGCGATCGAAAGCGGAAAGTACTTGAATACTTCAGTACACATCACAAATCGTAAGTAGATACAAATGAAACCAAAAGGTTCCGCAATTATTGATTCTGTTATGGTGTAGATTTTAATGTTAAACGTTGCATCTTAGTTCTTGATTTTGTTATGTGGTTTAATTGTTTCTTATTTTTAATACAGAGACATTGCTTGGATGGAATTCAAAGACAATGGTAGCCCGATGTTTGATATAAGTGGAGAACTTATGCTTCAACTAACCAGCAAAGAGGCCTACTTGGAGTCTGAATTCATTGATTTCTACATTAGTAGGTTAAGGACAAAGATGAACTCAAACCCCAATTATGAGAAAGCGATATTCCTCTCCTCGAAAGCATATGTAAATACTTTGGAAAATTTAAAATCTTCTTGTATGTAGATTCAAAAAAGGTTAATTCTTGGATTATAACGTTCATTCTTGTACATAGATTAAAAAAATTTAAAATCTTCTTGTAAGTAACTTAAAGTTACACATATAATACCCTGTATTTTTGTTCATTTTTTTGGGGTCGGGTTTTACCCTATAGCTAATTACATTGTTGATTTGGGTTGTTGTTGAGTTGCTTATTTTTCTTTATCATAAGTTGTGACAACTGACTAGATATTTAGAAATCCTTCTCCTATCATTTAGTTAAAATGTATAGTGGAAATAGTTTGACAAGTAAATAAATTTGAGGAAAAATCAAAGGACATTTAAATTAAAATAAATAAATAAATAAAATAATAAATATAATGTGTTATTATTATTAGTAGGGTATTGTTATTAGATTGTCATTAGTGTGTATAATTTATAAAAGGAAATAAAAAGATAAAGAAAAGGAAGGAGTTACAAAACATAAACTTAAGCAAGAAAGAAATGAGAAGAAGAGGATAAGGGAGCTAGAGAATTTTGGAGAAGAAAGATAAATAAAATTAGGAGGAGCTTGTAGAAATTAAAAGGTAGAATGCTAGATTGCCTTTTCTCTTTATGTGATTTGCTTGTTATTGATTTAAAATTCATATTTTTATGTATTTTTAGGTTTCTAAAATTTATCTGTGTAATTATGTGCATCAGATTGATGATCAGCCTTCTAATATTGATATATAACATGTTTAGGAATCTATAGTTAAATTTTGAATATAATCCACCGTAAATTTACCGTTGAATGTTTGTTTTAGTTTGAGTGACATTTCTGAATTTTCTGGACAGTTTCGCTATGTCTGTTGTTGACTGTGTTTCGGCAATCTTGATTATGTTAAAAAAAATTGAGGTCTTATAAAAGTTGTATATTTATGTCTTATCTTTCATTGTGATTTGGATTTGTTAAATTTCAGATTAGTATGAATTTATCATGAATATTTTAGTAACATGATGTAATTTGTCCAGTTTTTAAGATGGCGTTATAAATTCAATATCTTTTGTTTGAACCCTTGGTTTACTATGAATTTCTGATATGTTCTAGTTGATTGAGTCCTGTAAGTATCTTTAAAATTCTAGGAAGATCGGACTAAATTATCACCCTGAGATATACGATGTAAAATATCTGCAGTTGGCTTCTTTGCAGAAATGCTTGAAAGAAATTCATCACTGTTTCTTTGTCGTGTGTTTCTATGCAATGTTTTTCTAGTATTGTGAGAATGATTAGTGAGTTAATGGATAAGTTTGTTTGAATGGCGGGGCACGAACCGAGGAAACTCGTGCAACTTGTCGGAATGACCCCGATAAGAGGATTGGCAGGGCACGGACTGAGGAAACTCGTGCAACTTGTCGGAATGACCCCGATAAGAGGATTGGCAGGGCATGAACTGTGGAAACTCTTGCAACTTACCGGAATGACCCCGATAAGCGGATTGGTAGACCACGAACTAGGAAACTAGTGCAACTTATTAATATGGTGAACTCAATTGTTAAAAACCTAAATTGGTATATTCGTTGAAAATATTATTGTAATATGGTGAACTCAATTGTTAAAAACCTAAATTGGTAGATTCGTTGAAAATATTATTGGTATTGTGAACTCATGATTGATGAATGATTTGTTGAAATAATATTAATATTGTGAAGTCTTGTTTTGAAATCTTAAGATGATTTGTTAGAAACAATATTTGTATTGTGAATTCATGATTGAACAAATGAAATGAATGGCTTGTTGAAAATAATGCTTGTGTGGTAATCATGTTGGTTGAATATCTATATCAGTGATTTTCTCAAAATTATGTCGTATGTTATTTGACTCATTGATTTTTATATGCACGTTTTGAGATTTGAGAATGCATTCTACCGAGTTGTCATCTCACCCCAATTGACATCCCTTCCAGATTTATGGAAGTTGGAAGTGGGAATTATGAAGTTAGTTTAGTTATTCAATTGTTTTATTATATTCTTTAAATTTAATTTGAATAGATATGTTTGTTGAAAATGTTGTTAGAGATGACTAGCGAATTCATATATGTAAATTTATGTTAGAAAATAAATTAAATTACTTTTGTTGTAATAACTAAATTAGAAGAATTATATGCATAAGTCTCTTTCCAACCCGTAACGCTTCGAGTTCGGTTAACCATGGTCCGGAACTCGGGTTCTTACAAGTTGGTATCAGAGCTCTAGGCTTTAGATCTTGAATGGGAACGTAAATAAATTATTTCGTAAGTCGATATGCATACTTGTCTGATTTGAGTGTTGTATTGCTTGTTTAATCTTACTAGAGGTATTATGGCTTTTGTGGAATTTATGTGAAATGTTAATCGTGTGCTAGATTGAATTGTCATGTTGTTTTATATTATGTGAAATTTTGAAGTTATACATGTCTTAATTTCAAGACGAAATTTCTTTTAAGGGTGGTAGAATGTAATACCCTGTATTTTTGTTCATTTTTTTGGGGTCGGGTTTTACCTTATAGCTAATTACATTGTTGATTTGGGTTGTTGTTGAGTTGCTTATTTGCTTTATCATAAGTTGTGACACCTGACTAGATATTTAGAAATCCTTTTCCTATCATTTAGTTAAAATGTATAGTGGAAATAGTTTGACAAGTAAATAAATTTGAGGAAAAATCAAAGGACATTTAAATTAAAATAAATAAATAAATAAAATAATAAATATAATGTGTTATTATTATTAGTAGGGTATTATTATTAGATTGTCATTAGTGTGTATAATTTATAAAAGGAAATAAAAAGATAACGAAAAGGAAAAAGTTACAAAACATAAACTTAAGCTCGAGAGAAATGAGAAGAAGAGGATAAGGGAGCTAGAGAATTTTGGAGAAGAAAGATAAAGAAAATTAGGAGGAGCTTGTAGAAATTAAAAGGTAGAATGCTAGATTTCCTTTTCTCTTTATGTGATTTGCTTGTTATTGATTTAAAATTCGTATTTTTATGTATTGTTAGGTTTCTAAAATTTATCTGTGTAATTATTTGCATCAGATTGATGATCAGCCTTCTAATATTGATATATAACATGTTTAGGAATCTATAGTTAAATTTTGAAGATAATCCACCGTAAATTTACCGTTGAATGTTTGTTTTAGTTTGAGTGACATTTCTGAATTTTCTGGACAGTTTCGCTATGTCTGTTGTTGACTGTGTTTCGGCAATCTTGATGATGTTAAAGCGATTTGAGGTCTTATAAAAGTTGTATATTTATGTCTTATCTTTCATTGTGCTTTAGATTTGTTAAATTTCAGATTAGTATGAATTTATCACGAATATTTTAGTATCATGATGTAATCTGTCCAGTTTTTAAGATGGCGTTATAAATTCAATATATTTTGTTTGAACCGTTGGTTTACTATAAATTTCGGATATGTTCTAGTTGATTGAGTCCTTTAAGTACCTTTAAAATTCTAGGAAGATCGGACTAAGTAATCACCCTGAGATATACTATGTAAAATATCTGCAGTTAGCTTGTTTGCAGAAATGCTTGAAAGAAATTCATCAATGTTTCTTTGTCGTGTGTTTATATGCAATGTTTTGCTAGTATTGTGAGAATGATTAGTGAGTTAATGGATAAGTTTGTTTGAATGGCGGGGCACGAACCGAGGAAACTCGTGCAACTTGTCGGAATGACCCCGATAAGAGGATTGGCAGGGCACGAACTGAGGAAACTCGTGCAACTTGTCGGAATGACCCCGATAAGAGGACTGGCAGGGCATGAACTGTGGAAACTCTTGAAACTTACCGGAATGACTCCGATAAGCGGATTGGTAGACCACGAACTAGGAAACTAGTGCAACTTATTAATATAGTGAACTCAATTGTTAAAAACCTAAATTGGTATATTCGTTGAAAATATTATTGTAATATGGTGAACTCAATTGTTAAAAACCTAAATTGGTAGATTCGTTGAAAATATTATTGGTATTGTGAACTCATGATTGAAGAATGATTTGTTGAAATAATATTAATATTGTGAAGTCTTGTTTTGAAATCTTAAGATGATTTGTTAGAAACAATATTTGTATTGTGAATTCATGATTGAACAAATGAAATGAATGGCTTGTTGAAAATAACGCCTGTGTGGTAATCATGTTGGTTGAATATCTATATCAGTGATTTTCTCAAAATTATGTCGTATGTTATTTGACTCATTGATATTTATATGCACGTTTTGAGATTTGGGAATGCATTCTACCAAGCTGTCATCTCACCCCAATTGACATCCCTTGCAGATTTATGGAAGTTGGAAGTGGGAATTATGAAGTTAGTTTAGTTATTCAATTGTTTTGTTATATTTTTTAAATTTAATTTGAATAAATATGTTTGTTGAAAATGTTGTTAGAGATGACTAGCGAATTCATATGTGTAAATTTATGTTAGAAAATAAATTAAATTACTTTTGTTGTAATAAATAAATTAGAAGAATTATATGCATAAGTCTCTTTCCAACCCGTAACGCTTCGAGTTCGGATCTTTATGTGGGTTTGACCCTAGTCCGGAACTCGGGGTGTTACAACACATGCTTATACAATATGCATTTATAACGTTCATTTTTTTGTTTTCTGTTTATGCAGGAATCTTTTCTGAATAATAACGATGAATTCAACAAATTGTGGATTAAAAAGCTTGCTAATGACTATCGTGAATGTCAACCAGTCAAATTGTTCTCACCCATGAGTAACAACAAGACCCATTTCTCACTACTGGAGTATGACTTTACTAGCGGTACAAGTTTGTCCCACAGGAACTCGTTAAGCGCTGTGAAGACGAAGAAAGAACACTTTGAGCAAGCTAAGTCCTATGCAGCTGCAATAAGTCAAGCACTGAACTATCAAATTCCTCTTGGATTGAATGAGAAGGCCAGATATATGCTTTCGCCTAAACAAGGTTCATATCCTGATTGTCTGTTATTTGTATGCTATTACATGAAGTGTGGGATGAAGAATATAGAATTTGAAACACAATCATCGCGCGTAAACGTACGCATGCATAGGGTAACGGTTCAAAAGGTGAGTGACATGAGAGCAAGCATGCTTTACAAGATTATTTCAGATGCAGACAGTAGGGATGATTAAACATTATTGTAAAAATAGTTCGTCGTATTGAAAAACTTCTATACTTTTATGTAACGCAGTTCCTTTGGATTAAGAAACTTTTATACTTTTGTTAGACTTGCAAAACATGTTGTTAGAACTTTTATACTTCGTCAGCTAGTAGATCTTTAATTAAATAGATAGTTATCTATGTTTTGTTTTTGGAAAAATTTAATCATACTTGCTATAATATAGTCTTAAAACTAAAAGTTATGCAACTTAGAGTTACAGAAGTTACATGATTGCGTAAGGAAAAGTTACGTAAGGTGTAATCTGAGTTTACATATGCATTTATAATGTGTAACCTAATGTTACATATGCATTTACAACAGTGTAACTTATGGTTACATACCCATATTTTTGAGTGTAAACTGAAGTTACACAAGCATTTGACCACTGCTCAGAGGTACACACTAATGAAAAAAAATAAAAATGCATTTCACCTGTATACTCACAAAAATATAAAATCTGAATAAATGATCCTTGCACATAATCAACGTTGCAGGAAGATAAAAAAGTTAGGTGCATACAAACCTAAATGAAAAAAAACTAAAAAACAAATAATCCACGACAAATAAAAAACCACACATAAAATCAATACTTGCAGAAATGAACTTTGATAGCTTCAAGCTAGGGGGTGTGTACTTCGGAGGATTCTTACAACCTGCCCTGTTGTGTCCTGCTTCCTTGCAATTGCTGCAATGAACTTTCCTTTTCACTTTATTTTCACCTTTACTAATAATCCTTTTCCCTTGGGGTCTACCTGGTTGTCTCTTTACGGTAAGCGGGTTGATGGTGTTTTCTTCTTCAACCTCAGCAGGCCGGTTGTAGTTGGGAATCATCTGGATGACATGCAAATAAGTCTTCCTAAAATAGTCACTTGTGAAATATGGTGAAATGAAATCAATAGCTTCACGTTTAATCTTCCGTATGGCTACAAGATCATGAGCACAAGGGAAACCGTATACGCGCCACCTTCAAAAAAACAAAAACAAGAATATAAACACTCAATAATCAGCTAGTTACACATGCAAATCATAAAACACTCAAAAACCAGCTAGTAACACATGCATATACAGGATGTGTATCTTGTAGTTATACATGCAAAATAAGATGTGTACATTGTAGTTACACATGCAAATAAGATGTGTACATTGAAGAGATGCAAGCTTTTCCTCATACTCTGGAGTTAATGGAGTAATCATATTAGCGCCATCGTGACGACGGTCTGCCATCATTGTCATTACTTTCCTCCTAATCTGAAAAAAAAAAACTTATGAATGTACAAAGTGACAAAACAAGAAACAAAGACAAAAAAACAAAAAAAACACTCTACTAACCTGATCAAGAAGAGCAGATGCAGGCATCTTCTTGTGAACCAGAATCCGGCTATTAAATGATTCTCCTAGATTACTAGATGTTGGTCCATACCGACAACCTTTGAAATAGGCATTCGCATATGATTCAAGTGGGATGGTCTCGATGTAATCAGCCACCCAATCGCAATTCAAATCTCTAATTTTCTGAATGGCCTTAGCATGCTTCTCAGGTGAGAGTGCGTATGTCTCTTCTTGGAAATGGTGGAGCACAAGCGTGTACCTGGGATCTGAGCCAGTGATGGGCAGATTATTCTTTAAATGATAGTAGCAAAAGCTGTGGAACGAATCTGGATAGACAAGTGGAACACCACGCAAGAGTCCTTTATGGCGATCCGAATGGAAGGTGATTGGCCACCCATCACCAACCACTTGAGTCAAATTCCTTAAAAAACACTCCCAGTTGTCGTTATTCTCAGAACCGACTAGTGCCATAGCAAGTGGGAAAAATCCTACAAAAGTGTGCAGAAATGAAAAAATAATAAGTTTCACAATAACATAAAACAATGTGTAAATAGAAGTTACACATCCTAAAACAAATGTGTAACTTAAAGTTACAGATGCTATTCCCAAATGTGTAACTAAGAGTTACACACTGAGTAAACCAATGTGTAACTCTCAGTTATCTGTCAGCCAAAGTTGTTCAAAATAACATAAAAAAACATACCTTTACCACCATTGACACTAGTGGAAAATGGGGTTTTTTCAACCCACATCCACGACCCTCATAGACGGTCACTTGATCTTTGACCGGTCAAGACCGTCTGGGATATAAAAAAAACACGGAGTATAGATTAAGCAGCTAAAACGGGTCGTATAATATTTACCATTTTATCCTTTATTCTCAACCGATGTCATGACTGATGAGCTTAGTTTTTTCAGTGGGACCCACTTTCTGTGAGGTGTCTTCCTATCCTTATCATCGATCTAACCTAACTCCTCATCCTCACTATTTCTCTTCCTTATCTTCCTGCGCCTTATCTTCTCAATCTTCTTCTCTCCACCGCACCCCAAAACCGAAACTGAAAAAAAACACACAGAAGAAATCAATTAAATCATTGCTCTTAATCCCAACCCCTTTCTCCATCGTTTTCATCTCTCCACAAAATCACCAAGTTCTCCAATAAACCCTATTCTAAATCTGTAACCACAGACTTGAGCAAAGAGGAAGAAATCCATTCTTCTTGAACCATTTTCTTCTTTTCATCTTTGCGGTTAAGGTTATTCCTAACCGATCTTCTTCTATTTTGTTGAGAGGGTTTCTTTTTATCCAACCTATGTTCAGATAGGAAATAAAATTAGGGTTTTGATTTGGGGGTTTTGTTAGGGTTTCTGTAATTTGTGTTTGTAGAAAATTTCATCGATTTTTCTTTTAAATTATCGAAATTCTTTGGGTTGAGTTTCTTTCTGAATCCTGTTAAGTCTTAAAAGTTTCTACGTTTAAACTTATTTTTGTAATTTTTTTTGATTTCCTTACTGTATGACCTAATTTGATAAATACTGTGATTAGGGTAAAGTCGCTCAATTTTTTGTTGCATTTAGGGTTTTTTTGGGATTGATTTTAGGGCTTTTGATTTCAGGTTTGTTGTTGAGGTTTTTCTCCTTTTATGTAGCAAAGAGGTAAAATTCTTTCCCCCAATTTCTTCTTGATTTTTCTTTTCATCACTGCATGTTTAGGGGTTTTTGATTTTAGGGCTTTTTGATTACAGGGTTCACTGTTATAGTATTTCTTCGTCTCTACAACAAAAAGGGTAATTCTCTTTTACTTGATCCATTTTCCTTCCATCATTTTTTTGGTTCAACTGGGTGTTTACCTGTTTTTAATTTTGAGGCTTTTTGATTTCAGGGTAGCTGTGAAGGTCTTTCTCCATCTCTTCTACAAAAAGGGTACAACCAATCCAAAATTTTCTATCATCATGACTATATGTAATTTGATAAAAAGTCAGTTGAAAAAACAGTTGGTCCTACAAATATAAGGTGCAAATTTGATTCTCACCAAATGCTTATCTTGGTAACTGACTGTAGGCAACAAGATGATAAACTGGATGAGTTAAGTCAAAATGTGCAAAGAACTTGAGGTGTGGGGCTCCCTTTACACAAGGAAATTACTTAACAGGTAGCATTTCTGATTGGCATTCTTTAATTAAAGTTGAAATGCTTTCTTGGTTATAATTTCATTTGTTTGTTAATTATATCAGTCTCTTGCATGGAATTATTGAAACTTATGGTGTTGTATGTGTTGATGTAGGATTAAGACATGTACAAGCATGTGAATGGTTCTTGACTGAAGGCTCCTCTTATTTCCAATGATATTTATGAGATAATTATGAAGGTGATAGTCTGATGAGGCTTGTATCTGATTCTTTTGTCAATTTAATATAGTCTGTATGGTTTATGTTCATTCGATTTATATGTTTAAGCATGGTTAGAAGTGAATTAAAATTTTGTTATGTCTCTATAGGTCTTTGTTCTGTCTTTAAAATGATTCTAAACTGATTTCGAAAACTAATTTGGAAAATTGAACTAGAAAGCGATTCCAATGTCTTTATAGGTCTTAGTTCTGTGTCTATGGTTTGTTTGAATGTTTGGGATAGTTGAAAATTGAGGCATTGCAACAGAAATGTACAGTTCCATTTCAGAACTTATCTCCTCAGTTTATTGTGCAAACAAGACAAAAACACTTGAACTTTGTCTATTGATCCTATAAGCTTTAGTATTTATATCTGAGTGTAGTGTTACTGTTACTCAACATTGTTGTTATCTGTTTCAGGAGAAGATCTCAGCTATGCACTGGAGGTTCAAAGATTTCGGGAGGCTGGTGTTGAAGTTGTCATAAAGACAAGCTTAGAAACATCTTGAATGTGCTATTGTATATTGAGTCATTATGATGTGACTCTGATTCATATTAGATTATTTGAAATATATCTCAGGACTTCAAGAAGAGATTGATTGTTTTTTCTTTTTCGTTTAGCATTTTTTAATTGGTTTAGTGTTGATTTTTGATTGCAGCTTAAGGATGGAGAAGTAGATGAAACTATGTGCGACTTTGATGAGCCTGAGACTCTTACCAACTGGATTACACCTTGGTGAAGTTAAGAATATGATTATTCGAGGTGAAGCTGGTGCTGTCTTTTGAAGAAAGAAGGTGATAACTTGTTTCCCAATAAAACCTCTATTTTTATTTTTATTTTTGGATTTGGTAAAACTGTATTGTCAGTTGTGTGTATGAAAACACAGAAGTAACATGAACATTTATGGTAGGAAGCCTCAATACTTCCATGATATTTATCACTAAGAGGTATATTCTAATGTGCTTTGCAGGGTTCCCATTCCAGTTCGTGAAAGGAAATGAAGCCGTGATGATTTATGTAGAACACAAGTTTAAGAGTTTCAACTCCATGTTATTCATCATGCTGTCAATAGAGCTGAATTTTACCAAAAGGTGACTGATGGTTATGCCCTGATGATTTATATACATGTATAATGTCTGAGTTTATTATCTTATACATGGAACTGAGAAGTCCAATTCTATTACATTGCAGATCAAGGAGAAAGAAACTCAACAATAAGAGATACCAAGAAGAGTCTTAATCTGCTAAAGTGGTAATTAGAAGAGACCTACTACTTTTCATTTCATCTATTGGTTACTTTATCTCCTCTAACAAAACTTGCTTGTATTTTAGTTGGACTTTACTGATTTAGCTTGCCGCTTGCGATATTAGAATTGAACGTCATGAAGCATGTTGAGATAGGCAGACTGAAGCAAGCAGAATCTAATTTATGAATGTTTATATATGAGTTTCGATCTTAAAGACCCAATGCATAACATTCACATGTGAATGACAACTTAGGATTCAACTTCGGTAGCTGAATTTGGTATTTGTAAAAGAAGTAATCTCAATTTCTTGAAACTATTCTGTAGCTATTTCGGATTTCATTTGTCCCATACTTCTGTCCATTATCTGTCTATGCCTGTAGTAGCTCTTACGCTCAAAGAGTGAAGAACATTTCTCTTAAAACTGATTTTAAGACTAGAACAACTTATTACTCTTAAAACTGATTTCAAGACTAGAACAACTTATTACAGCAACTGCTACCTTAGCCCTTGATATGCTTATGTTCAATTGAACTACATTAGTTGATTCAACTGTCCTGTCACTCCTCTAGACTTAACTTGTCTACTAGCCAAACATTTTCTATGACATGTCTTAACCTGTTGCTGGTAAAATGGTATTGTTTGATAAGTTTTTACAGAAATTCATATCTTGGATTCCTTAGTAAAGCTGCTGGCTATGTTGATATTTAACTTTAACATTCTTAAGCTTAACTTTTTTAAATGGTTTTGCAGGATGATATCTGGGAATGGATCAGCATAAGGTGTATTGCCTCGCAGTCTCGCAGATATGCTAGCTGGTTAGAAAGGTGGTCCTAAGAAGATGTTTAAAGTGACGTTTCATCTGCCATCTTTATCGATTATGATGAGGTATAAATTTGGTAGTCCCATAGATTTAATTATGCGCATATCATTTTGTCTTGTTCTATCGTCACCAAATCTGAAATTGATTCATTGAATCATACAAAGTACCAACAAAATTATGGAGTTTGAATACAACTAAGGAAGATTTAACTTACACTTGTGAGATTAGATTAACCTTTATATGGCAACATCTTTTGAAGTTTGCTGTGAACACATTTTCAATACAACTTGGGCAGATTTAGATTGTTCATATAGCTTTGGCTTGTTATATTTTCTGGTTAACAAATGACTAAATGGACTGATATTTTCTAAAATCTGTGTATTTTCAGGTCCAAGAGCAATGAAAGTTGCTTTATTTTTCTGCTAACTGAAGAAGGTTCCACTTTTGACTTTCATTTTTGTTTTTTTAGCTTGTAAATACGTTAGTGCTTATATATTTTTCCTTTAAGATTTTGTATTGAGCTGGGATCTTTTATGTTGCTGGTTTGCACATTGTGTTTAAGAAATCCTTGAAATCCTTTTTTGTGTAATTTTGAACCTGACGAGTGCAATGAATGTTAAATGAAAAGGTCATATTGAGTTTGATTTGGTTTTCATCTGAGTTTATTTTGAACTTTCATTTGAGTTTAATTTGGTTTTCATTTGAGTTCCATTCGAGGAGGAGTCAGATTCAATCAGCCAATCTGAACTTTTTTTTTTAATATTAAAATCTAAATCTACGACCGGTAAGGGTCAGTCCTAACATCTTGACCGTTAAAATCGGTCATTGATATAGGTTGTTCCGCGCCCTGCAGAGCCACGTCATAGATGGGAAAGACGCTCAAACAGCGACCATTTACGCGAATGTCAAAGCAAGTCATTTAACTCGGATCTAGGACTTGCCCTGGCGGTCGCGAAACTGCTATTTTTCACTAGTGTGATCCCAGTAGCTACCATCAAGCAACCTCTGAATCTACCAGTAAGGAAAGTAGCATCCAAGTATACCATTGGCCGACAAAACCGGTACCCTTTGATGCATGCAGCAAACGCGATGAAAATCCGTTGGAACTGTTTCTTTGTAGGATCATATTCAAAATCAGTCACACTACCGGGGTTGGTTTCCCTTATAACATTAATATACCACACCAAGTGAGAGTATGACTTCACATCGTCACCATAAATGGTCTCATAAACCTTTTCCCTACCATTATAGGCCTGATAATACTCCATGGTAATCCCATAGTTGGTCTGGAAATCATTTGCAATTTTCTTTGGCTTCTTGTGAGAATTTTTCCGAACTTCTTCCTCAATCAAACTAGACGTGGGAGCTGGTTGAGTATTTTTGATTCAAATTGCGCCCACCAGCACCACAAGTGTGCTCAGGGTTATAAGCTCTGACCTGAGAAAGTTCATACAAAATATAAACAAATCAACCAAAAGTAATCTAGTGCAAAAAACATCATGTGTAACCAAAAGTTACACATACTGTAACGAAACATAACATATGCTAACAAAGCATAAGATCACAGAACACGGAAAACCTACCTGAAACATTTCATTCTTTTCATCAATAGAAGCTGCATGAAATTTCCAGCCACATTCTTTTACTGCACACTTAGCCGTGAACCTAGAACGCTCATTGTGTGTTACAACCATGTTGCAACCAGTGCGAAGACGATACTTGGTATAAGAAATCCTGACTTGCTTAACTCCTTCAACAAACACATGACCAATCTCACCAATCACCTTGGGCCAACCATCCGATAACAAAGGTTTTGCAGGCTTTCTTTTATATTCCAAATACATTGCAACAGAACGATTGTTTCTCGATGAAGACGTAGTAGAACCATTAGAAATAGAAGAAACTTCCCTAGAGCTAGATGAAGAGGCTACATGAGTAACATTTTGCAAGAAAATATCAAAACTGGTCTTCTTTTTACTGTGTGTAAGCGATGCAAGAGCTTGAAGTGAATAATCACAGTCAACCGGAAGATCTTTCCCACCTTCTCGATAGAAGAAACAAATGCCAAGTGGAGTAAAATGCTTCCATTGCTTGCAAACTTCGACCTTAAACTCATCAAGTGTGGTTTCAACATCAACACGAGTGGTAATAAAATATGAAAAGTAGCGAATAACAGCAATGCAACTAACAACATCCATGACAACCTGAAAAATACAAACATACACTAAAAAATATCAAAAAACAAACGAACGCAATTCACTCGGGGGCGTTGCCCCCTCGTAAGAAGTATATCCTATGCGGCAAGTTAAACATAAAATGAGCAATCAACATAATCAACAAAAGGAAAACAATAGATACAAATGCTATAATTGTTTACAATCACACATGCTACAGGACAATATGTGTAACTTCAAGTTACACATTTTACAAAACATCATGTCTTTCCATATTTGTTGTTTTCTTCTTGTACCAACAAATATTAACAACAATAATAAAAGAAATTCAGCTAGTAAAATTTCTTCTCAGATAACACATGCAAAATATTCCAAACATGCAATAACAAATAACACTTACACCAGCTACATGACAATATGTGTAACTTGAAGTTACACATTTTATAAAACATTATCTATACCTAGATTTGTTGTTCTTTTTCAGATACAATGTTGTTTCTTCTTCTTCTTCTTCTTCTTCTTCTTCTTCTTCTTCTTCTTCTT
>JAJJMB010012638.1:5684571-5711296 GCA_023531105.1 Papaver atlanticum | reverse complement strand
TTCTTCTTCTTCTTCTTCTTCTTCTTCTTCTTCTTCTTCTTCTTCTTCTTCTTCTTCTTATAATCAACAAATACTAACAAAAATTATAAACGAAATTCATCTAGTACTAAATCTCTTCTCAAATCAATAAGAAATGAAAATAATCCAAAATCAAAAATCAAAAACAAAATTGAAAAATTAAAAAAAAAATCGAAATCAAACAACAACAACAAATTTCGTACCTAGTTTAGTTGTTGTTCTTCTAAAATAATCTAGTTTATTCTTCCTCTTCTTCGTATCAACAAATTACAAATAAAAAAAAAGTCAAAAATAAGAAAAAACCAAAATCATAAAATCGAAATCAATAAGCTCAAACAACAACAGATTCGTACCTATATTTGTATTTCTTCTTCTAAAACGATGTTTTTTAAGCTTCCTCTATTCCAACCTGTCTTCTTCCTCTTCTCAGACTCAACAAAATCCAAAAAAAAAAAAATACGGAGATAAGTAGAAGATAAAAATCAAAAAATCGATCAGAAAAACTAGTGAATCAAACGTATTTGATACAAACAGAAAAGATAAATTGATACAAACCTATTTGTTGTTCTTCAATGCAGCGTCTCACTCTCGTCATATCTGAAAACCAGTGAATAACATCAACAAATTGAGAGAAAAAAATCCCGGATTGTTGTTCTTCCTCTCGTCTTCAACACATCAAACTAACGAACTCTTGTTCTTCAATGCAACGATTCGTGTGAAGAAAAAATTCCAATTCTGTTTCTGAAGAAATAATATACGAGAGCAGAGATAAGAGAGATCTAAAAAAAATTGATTTGATTTTCTGTTTCTGGTACTGTATAAAACGACTATAAATAGTGGAGGTTAGTTTTGGTATTTTTAGATTTATTAAAAAAGTTGTTGACGTCAGCAATCCGGGATAATTCAAAACCTGGCCCCAAAAATAAAAGTTATGGGCTTAGAAATATCAAAAAGTGAAAGTATGGAGTTGATAGTGAAGGATCCATATAGTAGGGGGGTTATCGGGACAACCGAAGGGAGTCCCTTCTATACTGTCACTATGGGCCTAAAAATGCATTGCTTGCAACGCTTTTTTTTTTCTTCATTTTTAATCGATTCAATTGAATGGGTGTTGGTCGCTTTTTCTCAAAATTGAATCAACAATTGGAGAGTTATCGTCCCCGACTACGGTTAGGAGTGTGATGAAAACGAATGGAAGTCGACCCAATTGATGGCTAATACGGCATGAAAATGGTCAAAAAACTATCACCTAAACTTTTAATTTTAATCTTGATCGTTGATTGCCAACAAAATTCAGCCATCAGATCTAAAACTGTTACAGAAATGTTACAAAATATGTTACACAATTGTTACAATATAAGTGTTACACGAATATAATGCTTATAAATGTTATAAAATCACTGTTACAGATATTATTGCAAAAGTTGTTACAAATTGCGTCACAAAAAACAAACCCCCCTACTTTGGTCGTCCCAGCACTGCTTAAGCAGTCATCTAGTAGTATTTTTCACAAATTTAAAAAACTAGCTGATATATATATATAAAGCTATTTTGGGTATTAATTAAAATATATGGATAAGGAGTCTTGAATTTATTTCAGGACCTATCAAAAATGGAAAAACGGTCCATTTCAAAAATTTGACGGTACCAAAAAATCACTTATCATTTAGTGTTAGTTTTTTTTTTTTTTTGATACTAAAAGAAAATTTTATTGATCAATTTCTTGTGAAGAGTACATGATCATCCTCAATCCATTTCACAATATCTGGAGGATAGATTGAGACATTAGAGAAACTGTTAGCTTCAAGTCTAACTTTTTTTGCTTAATCATGAGCCACACTATTACTTAACCTATTAACTAACTTGCAAAACCAGAATTCATTGTTTAAAAACTTGTTTCTGACTGAAAGAAATAAATGATGATTAAACCAATGCACTTGTGGATCTCCACTATGAATAGAGTTCACCAAGTTTGCACAGTCTGTCTCAATTATCACTTTATTGAAGCCATTCTCTTCTATCCATTCTACAGCTTTGATCAGAGCCTTGCATTCAAAATGTTATGCACTAACCTCAGCTTCCATTTCTTCCTCCATATTGAAACCTTTTACTGCTAGTGTATGCCCTGCATGATCACGAACTATTAATCCAATGCTACCTTTTCTTGTTTCATAAACATAAGAAGCATCAATATTAACTTTTATGTAGCCTGTATCTGGAAGAAACCACACCTTAGGAAGAATATTCCTCTTCCTAGCAACATTAGAAGAATCAGAAGCAAAATCACACTGTTTTATAAGATTATGAACTCTTATAAGAGAACTATGCATATTAGGCTTTACACCCTGGAAAATCCAACTGCATCTGTCTTTCCATATGTACCATACTGTACACATAAGTCTAACAATATAGGAATCATTAATATTACCAGTGTTATTACCTTCAGCTGCATCAGTATAATACCAGGATATTATCCAGTCCTGAAGTGAAACAAAATTTTGAATAATAACTGAGATATCTACATTTAAAGCATTCCAAACAGATATAGCATAAGTACATTCTACTAGCAGATGACTAATAGTCTGAATACTATTGTTGCATAGGCTACTCTGTGGCTCAACATCAGGTTGTAAAGAGCTAATTTTCCTCTAACAGGCACTATATCCCTTACACATTTCCAAATAAAAAGTTGAACTCTATGAGGAACTTTAGTATGCCAAAGTTTTTTCCAAACTTCTTTAGGAATATGATCACCATTGATAGCATTGTTAACATGGTTAACACAGATTGCATTATAGGCACTCTTCAAAGAAAATTTACCTCTCCTGTCTGGTTTCCAGATTAAATAATCTTCACCTGAGTCAGGAACATACTTACTGAGAATAGCATTAGAAGTTTCTTCATCAAAGATAGCACTAATAAGTTGTTCATTCCAAACTCTAGTACCAGGTAAAAATAAATCACAGACAAAAGTGAAAGATACAAAGCTAGAAAGTCCCACAGTTGGGATAGGTGGACTATTAAGACAAATAATCCAGTTATCTAGCCAAATTTTAATTTTAGTGCCACATTGAAAAATCCACTTGGAGTGTTGTTGCATAATCTCAATACCAGAGTATATACTCCTCCATAACCAGGAGCAGTCATCTTTCAACTTATCTAAATGGAGTAAACTTCCATTTTTACCATACTTGGCTCTAACAATATGCATACATAAAGAATTATCTTCATTACAGGCCTTCCAAGATAATTTAGTTAACAAAGCATTATTAAAATGCTCAAGGTTTCTAAAGCCAACACCACCCAGAGCTTTGGGAATATTAAGTTTGTTCCACCCTATCAAACAAAGACCACTATTATCACTATGTCCCCACCAAAAATATTTTTGGATAGATTCCATTTGCTCTATCATAGTTTTAGGGATTCTAAAACAACCCATTTGATAAGTTGGCAAAGCATTTAGAACATGTTTAACCATTGTTGTTCTAGCAGAATGGTTCATGGTCTTACCTTTCCAAAACTTCAGTCTAGTTCCAAAACATTGAATAAGAGGTCTAAAAGCTTTGGTATTATCCTTGCCTATTAACAAAGTCACACCAAGATATTTATCAGTATCTTTCATTTCAGTCATCTTAAGTTCTCTAGCCAAAAGCTCTCTATTACTGGGATTAATATTGTGACTAAAATAGACACTGGACTTGTCTAGATTAAGCATCTGACCTGAAACACTACCAAAGTAATTAAGAACACTCATAATACCATCTATATTATGCATGTCAGCCTTAGTGAATATAAGAATATCATCTGCAAACATAAGATGAGTAATATCTTGAGCATTCCTTGCTGCTTTTACACCTGAAATTAAGTGGTTAGATTCAGCATTTAAGAGTAATCTTGATAAGAACTCCATACAAATAATGAAAAGATAGGGTGAAAGAGGATCACCCTGTCTAATTCCTCTAGAAGGAGAAAAACTTTGAGTAGGAGAGCCATTCAATAATACTGAAATATTGGTTGTAGAAATACATTGTTCAATGTAACCACAAAATTTATCATCAAAGCCAAACTGTCTAAGAACACCTAAGAGGAAAGTCCATTCAATTCTATCAAAGGCCTTAGAGAGATCAAGTTTTATGGACATAGTTCCACTGTGATCCTCTTTATGCTTCATAGTATGTATCATCTCATGAGGAACAATAATGTTGTCATGAATATCCCTACCTGGGACAAAAGCTGCTTGATAAGGAAATATAAGATTCTTTAAATGGGGTTTAATTCTATCTGCAATGATCTTAGAGATGACCTTATAAACTGTGTTGCATAAACCAATTGGTCTAAAATCAACAAGACTCTTAGCATTATCAGTTTTAGGTATCAAACTAAGATAAGTATTATTAAACTCATTTGGCATACTGCCAGATTAAAAAAAACTTTGAACAACATTAGTAATATCTTTACCCAATATATCCCAATTGTATTGATAAAAGCCAGCTTGAAAACCATCAGGTCCATGGGAACTCCAAGCACTCATATGCTTGATAGTTTGATGAATTTCATCACTATTAGGAACTCTAGTTAAGAAGGCATTATCATGAGCAGTAATAATATCAAAAGTGATGTCAGTAAAGACTTGATTAGTAGTTTTACTAACCTGATCAAAATGAGCAACAAGCAAATTAGCAATATCCTCACTATCATTAAACCAAACACCATTAGCATCACAGAAACAATCAATATTCTTCCTAAACATTCTTCTATTAGCTAGAGTGTGAAAATATTTGGTATTATGGTCCATTTCAGTAATGAAAGAATGGTGTGAATTTTAAGTTTTTGTAAAAACTGATAAGTAGAGTTCGTTCAACTCGGGCTTGTGAAGGATTTTCGAAAATTAAATAAAGTTGATTCAACAATAATAAGAAAATACCGAGACTCTGGATTCCACCATTGACCAATTAAGTGATAAATTCTAATCAATATTCATGCAATTTTTTCTTTTAAAGTGATTCTAATATTTTGCCTTTAATAGATTTTTGAAGTAATAATTGTAAGCACGAAGCATGAAACATCAAAAGTATTAAAACCAAGCATGTCCCATCAAAACACTTCACAACTACTCAATAAAAACCAATTTTTATTTTAAGTTCTATGCAAATAATCATGTAAAATAATTGCAATAAATAATTAAAATAGAACTGTACCACTTTTCATGGAACAATGGCTTCCTCCGTCGCCTCGGCTAAGGGGTTTAGCTCCTCATATTAGCAATATGCTCAAAAGTTGATTTCATTGATTAAATAAGGTGTTTTTATTAAAAAGGACGAGCTATAGTTACAGAAAGCTTGTTGTAAGGAAGGTAATGGTCGCTGAAAGTATTAAGCAACCACAGTCAAGAACGATAACAGCTTTCTGTAGTTTAATATAAGACTGCTTCTGTGACGGTTCGATGTGGGTCGAAGTTCTTCGTTTTCTTTGCGACTGTTCCTTGTGCGTCTTATGTTCTTCGTGTTCTTCAGCTCCGCACCAGCAGAAAACAGCAGCAGCAGCGGCCTGTAAACCTCTGATTCTCGCCTCCTCAGCCCTTATCAGCCCCCCAAACTCTCGACACCCCTTCTATATGACCCAACCAATCTATTTATATCAAAAAGAGCAATTAAATCTCTCCAAAATCTTCCGAAATCTCTTTCTTTCTCTTCACGGCAAAGTTGCGGCAATTTCTTGTTTTAGAATTTCCACGCATATCTGGGCTTTTCTTTTGATTCTAAACTCTTCCTTATATATATATATATTAAGCTTTGGGAAGAAAATCTTGCCTTTAATCTCTCTAAAATTTCCTAAAATCGGTCACACACGTGACTTTCCATATTTTGCTGTTGAGATCAAAACCCGTCGATTGAGCCCAGTTTAATCGATTTAAACACCCATGTTAGATTCCTAGACCCATAAGGAGTCCACCCTATGAAAATCAGTGGTTTAATCGACCTCAAACTCCTCCAAATCACTACCACCAAAATTGCCAGAAAACAACCTTCACGTTTTTGGTTTCCCGCCCAAATTAAGAATTTGAACGTGAAGGGGAAAGGTTACCCCTTATCCAATGGTCGCCCCTTATCCGTTACTGGAGTCCGCATAACACTCGTCCCTTGGGTTGCATTTATCAACTTTTCGAGCCAATTTCGCCGCAAAAGCTTATTTCTCCAAAAAACACCTACACAGAGATAAAATACCAAAATAAGTACAAAAATGGGTACTAACATTATACACAATAGAGATGAAAATAGACACATAAATTTGTCTATCAAAGAATCACCTGATTTTTGCTTATAGAAGTCCTCCTTAATATTAAACCATTCATCTAGTTTTTTAGTGATAGCCACAATATTATCATGCTGGTTAATATCAGAGGGATTATTTTGAGAAGCTTCAAGTTGTGTTTGTAAATTATTAATATTTCTATCAATATCTCCAAACTCAACCTTTTTCCAGTGAGACGATCGTTTCCTAGTTCTTTGTTGTTTATCAATCAATTTGTAAGCAGCTGAACCATTAACATTGGTGTTCCAAGCAATCTGAAGTTGGGTTTTAAAAGCAAAATGCTTCATCCACATTGCAAAGAATTTAAAAGGTCTCCAAGTGTTCCTATTAATATCCTTAGGCACTAACATGATGGGACAGTGGTCAGAGCCAGCTTGAACTAAATGTAGAAGTTTGGATTGAGGATAACAATTGAACCAAAAACTATTGCCTATAGCCATGTCAATTCTCGATTTTCTACTACCTGTACCAAAACTATTACTAGTCCAAGTAAAATTCTTACCTGTATAGCCAATATCCATAAGACCACAAATATTCATTTTATCTTGAACATACCTATCTTCAGTTGAGAAATTTGACGCCTCAGATATATCATGGAGATGGAAATTAAGATCTCCTAGTACTAACCAGGGTTGCATGATATTCTCACTAATTCTCATCATAAAATCCCATTGTTCTTTCTTTATATCAAAATAGGTGGAGCCACACATAAAGGAAATGAGCACATCAGGTTTACTAGGATCTATTCTAGTAATTACATGTATCATATTTGGAGATATTTTGAACCTCACAATGAATCTCATCCTTCCACATGAGAATCAATCCCCCAGCAAGACCCACTCTATTAATGTTAACATGATTGCAGTAGCCTAAAGTATTTGCTAGAGAAGTCATTCTATCACTATCAACTTTTGTTTCTGTAAGAAATAAAAAATCAGGTGATTGTTTTTTAACTAGAACAAACAGTTGATCTCTACTTTTTAGCTAAACCTTGGATATTCCAAGCTAATATTTTCATATTTAAAGAACTAGTAAACCTTAGAAAATAAACAACAGATAATAATATAAGATTGGTAGAAAAATTTACCAGAGCAGCTGGGGCCTTTATCATGTCATGAGAGTTCTCTTTTGCAATATGTTCTCCTTCTTTAGCCAAATCATGCTCTATTCCATCAAAATTATCCATTGTATCAGTAGATCCAGAATTGTGACCAATGATATCTCCATGAATAGCTTCTTCATTTTCCACACTTATTGATCTCTTTGCTTTCCTTGCTTCTTCTTGTTTCTCTGCCTTTTTTTTTTCCTCTAGCTATCTTCGACTTGCTTCACAAATTTGTTTCAATAATTGATCTAAGTTATCAATTATTTCCACACCATAGTGTCTTTCCAGATTATGACAGTAACTTACATATTCTTCATTAGTGTATCTCCTGATTTATAAATCCAATGCAACATTTTCACATTCCTCATCATTGTGATCAACAGTAAAGCAGTGCTTACAAAGAAGATGTGGTTGTCTTTCCCAATGATAGCAAACCCATGTAACACCACCAGCTGCAGTGTTCCACCATCCTCCCCTGTGCATCGACTTTTTAAGATCAATCTTCACTCTTGCAGTTATCATTGAACCAAAATCAGGATGACAATTTTTTGGTTCAGTCCAGATCTTAGGACCCGATTCCACCAAAGCTTCATCTATAACAGGTACTGCATGATGTTCAAGAAGAATATTTTTGAATTGAACATTCCATTCCTGATGAGAAAAATCATGATCCTTCACAGCAATTGAAGAGTCATATTTTATAAGGTTAAGATGACTCTTTTGAACATTCCAAGGACCTTTCCTAAGAATGGCTTCTACAATTTCATTAGAAGTAAACTTGAAGAGATAAATATTCTTATCCAAACCATGCATATTTTTGATTCGATATTGTTTCCACAATACACTTACTTCTTTCCTCACATTATCAGTCTCCACCGGGTCTTTTGAATGTAGCTTACCTATTAGAGTGTTACTCCATTCTTCTTTTGCAGCCGATATAACCCTTGTCGATCCAATAACTCGCCTCAGATTACGACTGTTGATACCACGAATTCTAGTTTCATGCATTTGAGAGGTGATGATGGAAACTTGTGAGTTTGAAGATGAAGCCATTGCTATAGGGTTTGAAGCTCGTAAAGATTTTCCAAACGAAAGAAATGTGTGAAAAAGCTTTGATCTCCTCTTATTATATAAATGAGGATCGAATAATATGTAACTAAAAATAGTTATTTTGTTATAACTATTATGAGATAAATAAGGAGAAGAGATATTCCATGGAGAAATAAGAGAAATTCTAGCATTGAAGTCGATAGTAGTCAACTCTTGGTTTTTCAAAAAGTAACTGCATGTCCACCAATTACGTTGATCTATAGGGGAAATATTGAAATTTGAAAATTCAAATTATGGATCTCAAATTCCTGGATCGTCCTTTCTGAGTCGTAGAAAATTAACTCAACTTCTTCATTGTGATCATATACATAATCTAAACTGCAATACTGGATCATACTGATAACAACCATTCTTTGTTTGATGGTCTGCAAAACTGCTATCGGAGATGAATTCAAAACTGTTCTTGTCTGTAACAATATAGTTGACAGAAAGAGATTAAATAAAACAAAAGTCCAAAAATGGATGCCCCCATGATGTATGAAAAGAAGGCCCTGCAACACAATTAGAAATCCATTAGATATCAGAAACTAGATCAATATTGAAATCAAAGAAATTTTTTAAATAAATTTATAAGAAAAATCAGATGGTCATTGTAATAGAAGAAGAAAAAGAAAAAGATGATAAAGTAATATTAAGAAAATAAGATTTTTGTTGAAAAGTAGAAAGAAAAGAAAAAAAAAATCATTAGTTCGATAGCATCATGATCACGAAACAGGTGTAAAATTGTAAAATAGAATCAAAGGATCATAGAAATCAATTTTTTTTTTGAAAACCGATTTAACTCAGTGTCGCCCGATCCTCAGAGCTCTCCCTTCTCTCCCTAGGTCCGAGAGACCAAATTCTTACGGTTATGATTTTACTTATCTGTTTGATCTTCAATGAAAAAATGGTTCATTTTTTGCACACTCAATCTCTTCCGCTTGTTCCGACTCAAACGAGTAAGCACTAAGCAACCAAGCTACTTATTTTAGTGTTAGTTTGGGCCAAAGAACACTAGGTAGCATTTCCGAAACGTATAATCCAAATTACTAGTTTTGATGAATGTTAAATAAGAACACTAAGGTATCAGAAATGTTTTTTTTTCCTTGGTTTTGTTTTTTCTTTTTTTAGCAATTTTTTACCATGCAGTAGTGGACCAATGTATTTTTTTAGCATTTTTTTTTTTAGCATTTCAGAAATGTATAATGAATGTTATATGACTCAATGTATATATAAGAATACAAACTGTCCATGTGATGTTTCGGCCTCCACTAATCCCTACACAGGTGGACCTTGAGGGAGTTATGATCATTAGGACATCTTTGGGTCCATGAACTAATGCTGAAATCCTCAAATTGTCTTCAGAAGTTTTACTATGCAGTAATGGACCAAAAGTATCGTCGGTTCTGTTCTTACGAGTTAACATAGTGAAAAAAAGAGTGTATCACATATTAAAATAAAATAAAATAGTTGGATCAATGATCAGTTTCATGGTTCAATTCAGCAGCAGACAGCAAGGGTATATGGGAAAACCGAAAACCCATGCATTGTCTATATTTATTTGATTCCAAAGTACATTTCGCATTGGACTACTTTTGGATGATTATTATTAGCTGAAAAGTTAGTTAATCATAAATTGATTATGCTGCTTTCCTAAACCAATACAAATCCACCACCAATATTATTGGGTATGATCTCACGCCATTTGGAAAAAAAACTCTCTCTCCTGCTCTCAAATAGTGTTTTTTCTGGGAAAAAAAAACTTTTTTCCAAATTTCCCCCCTCTTCTTTTCATCTCTAATGGAGTAATTTTTCAGTAAGTTTTTAGGTCAACGAAGAGTCATGAGCTATGAGGAACGGATCTGAGATTCTACGCATGGATTTGATTTTTGTAATTTTTAGATCAAGTTTTATCTTTTTTAGTCTGAAATCGTTAGGTTTTGTTCAGGATTAAAAAGTTTAATCTCTTGTTTTTTTGCTTAACAGATTCATCTGTTGAAAAAGTATGGTGTCGTTTCTTTAAGGGATATGTTAATGGTTCTTTTTCTTTCTCACTCTCTCTGATTTCTTCTTTAGTTGTTGATTGTCTCTGCTGTTTGGGCACATCAACAACAATTTTTTGGTTTTTTTTTTGTAGAATTGCAGAGGCAAATTTCTGCTTTGGATTTTGATTCAAAGTTTCTTCCTTCTCTTTATGTTTTTTTATGCTTATTTGTGGCTTCTTGGTTGTTGCTAACCCAATCTCTGGATTTTGATTGGTTTTGTTGTTTATTTTTCTCTTACTTTTTCCACCTTTGATTCTTTCACCCTTTATTTTTGCTTATGAGCATCTAAATCTGAGATATCTAATACATTTTGATAGTAACCTAAACTAAATCTGATTCCTGAATCTAGATTTAAAAAACAAAAATTGACGAGATTCCAGAAACTAAATCTGAGTCTCATCACTTTCCTTCTGAGGATCTGGTGATGACTCTTAATGGTGCCTGCAGTTTGGTAAGTTTGACCGTTTCCATCTTAAAATGATGAGATCTAGCATTTGTTAACTTAACCTTTTCAAAATTGTTTTCTAACAAAATATTCTAAAGTGCTCAATACTGATTCTGATCGTATTGATGTATTTTATTTTATTTTCTCTTAGTACTCAATACTGATGTTGATCTTATTGAAGTACAAAAATTTTTTAAAAAAAATAGTTAAAAAAAAAAAACATTAACAAAAAAAAGGTCTGATTTCGGTCTCAATACTGATTCTGATCGTATTGATGAACTTTACATTGATTAATGCTTTTATTTTGGTTAGCCTTTTTTTTCCTACTGAATCTTGCCACCTTCCTTCCGAGGATTTGGTGTTTTGTCTCTAATTTGTGTCTGTTGTTTAGTAAGTCTGGCCGTTCAATTGTATAAAAAATGATGAGCTCAATTTTGTTTTATGGTACTCTTCTGAAGTTCTCAATACTGTTTCTGATAGTATTGATGTATCTTTTTCAAATCTCCTGCTATACTCAATACTGATACTGATCGTAGTGAAGTATAATTTTTTGTCCTTAAAAATTAATTTATAAAAATTAAAATAGTTTTGATTTTGGTCTCAATACAGACCCTGATCGGGTTGATGAACCAGTGATTTCTCTTATTTTTTATTATTTTCTTTCTCCTTTTGATGTTTTCAAATCTGGTTTGTCTAGTTGGAGTCTGTACTATTGGTTGATTCAAATTCTCATAGCAGCATATGTTGATTTAGATATAATTTGTTTTGTTTCCTTTTGCTGTTATTCCATTTTTCTATGAGTAAGTAGATTTATTTTTTATTATTTTAAGAACATTGGTCTTTGTTATCAAATTTAGGTATGTTATCTTTGATTTTGGGTAGTTTTACTTTGGCTCTTTTTAGTTATGGTCAGTTTTTTTTTTTTTCTTCTTATGTTTTTAGGCCTTTGCATTGTCTTTTTTCATGAGTAATCTTGTATTTTAGAATTCGATTTCGATTGTTTTTCCTAGTTTGTCGCATCTATGCATCCGAAGAACTCAGATCTACACCTCTGCTCCGCTGACTTTTAAAAACCCAAAGACTTACTATTTCATCTTCTTTCTTACTGTAGTGTTTATTAAAAAGCAGGAAATATTTCTGTAATTTTTCATATTCTTGCTTTTGGTCGACGTGTCTAATTCTGAAAATTTAAAGAGTGTCGGGCAGAATTTATGGTTTGCGGTTGGAATCATCAAGACTTCTGTATTTTTGTCTTCGAAAGTGATAAGAGAAATGAAGGAGTGTCCGAAAAAAATTGTGTTTGGGCTAAACAGGGGCCAATTTCTTGCTATTCCTTGAATCTTTATTATTAAGTGTTTGTTCGCTGCTTTACCTTTGTGATGTATATAATACAAGTTCATTAGTTCTTTGTGGCCTTAGAATCCCTTTCTATGATAGAAGTTTCATTAGTCATTATAAAATGGGATCCATATTCTCTTAGGCTTGTTGCATTAGAACCATAAAATAGGAAGAATCTCTGTCCTTCAAATTTTACTCTTATATTGGGTAATTGCTTCAATCTGTACGGTTTTGATACTACGGTCTTTTGTTTAACTCATTGCATATAGTTGCTATTAATCTCTTGTTATAAGTTTTTCGACTGAATCGTGAATTTTATTAAATTGGAACCCATAACTAGTAAGTCATTTTCCCCAGTTATATTATCATAGACTTTCCTGCTTCCGGTTGCGTTTTTTAGTGGTTTCAAAACTTCTAGAATATAGTTTTTTTTATATATTAGTTTCTGCATTTTTCATATTTTTTTCTAGTCTCATCTAGTTTAGTGAATTAACATCACCTTTGAACAGTAGGTTTTCAATTTTTAGTTGTTTTTTCCCCCTCCTTTCTTATCTTTATAATTAGTCTTATTGCTTTCTTTGTCTGTTAACATCTATAGAGTATCAATACTTAGCTTATTATACATGACTAGTTCTTCCTTTCTAGGATTTTTGAATGCTCCTGTGAAACAACATGATGTTGAAATCATCGCTGGTTATGTATTATCTTGGTCCGGTTTTACAAATCGTGACTCATCTACTTGTGTCTCATCAGAGATACATTTATCATCTTATAAGTTCTTGATTGCAGAAAAGGCTATACCGTCATTCTCAATCTCCAAGAGGACGAATTTCTTATCCTGTACAGCCCATCGTGACATTTCTATTAGTCTTGATATTAATAGAAAGGCTCAGGACCATACATTAATAGTTCTATCACGAGTGAGGACGCTCAACTTCCACAAATTGCTTGTGGCGACATACATATTACCATCCATAGAAGAGAGCTCATTGGGCACCGACGGAAAACGACGAATTCCTAAGATTCTAAAGGATTATAAATGTATTTTTCTTTTTATAGGTAGTTTTAATATTGTCATATTTTTTGGACAGTTGTACTCTTTCTTTGGTCAAGGTTTTACCACAACGGGTTTTCCTTGTCAAGGTTTTAATGAGGCAACATCTGTAAGTCCAATTTTCTTCGAAATCTTTACACTTACATTTTATGTTTTTTTCTTTATTGGAGATAATCCCTGTCCAGGGCGAACTCTAATGAGCTTTTAATCATCTAAGTGTTTTTTGTTTTTTTAATATAAGTCAACCAATTCTCAATTTTTTTATTTTTATATTATTGGGTATTATATTGTATTTGACCCCCTTTCGAAGTGGTTTTCCGTTGTTGTCATTTACAACTTCAGGTGCAGACGAAACCGCAGAAAATTGTGTACAAATGGCCAAGGAAATGAAAGCAAAAGTTAGAAGAAGAGAAGTGATAGTTGTCATTGTGAGCACTGAAAATATATGATGATGGAAAGTTTAGTTAGTTGAAGTGAAGAATGAAGTGAGGTTTTGTTTTCTATTTATAGCATGGGAAGTCAAAGTTGTGTCATTAAAGATCAATATGTAGTTGATGGGGGTGTCTGCTGGGAAAGAGCTTGAACACAAAAGCCATTTAATGGAACGACAAATAATCTCCAACGGGATAGTCATTAGATTTAGATAAGGGATGACTTTATCTTCATAGTTTATAGAAACAACCGGAAAGGGCCCTGGTATTACCATCCGTCAAAAAGAAGAGTGTTTCCTTTTTCTAAGAACATTAATCTGTCTAAGACTAGTCTGAGCTCTATTCGTGTACTAGCGGCGTGTTTAGTTAAAGCCAACGGAATCAAAGGGCAGTTAGGAATATGATTCAAAAGAATGATGTTTTGGGGACTACCCAAAAAAGGTGGGGGACTACTTTGTTATATGAATGTCTACCCTATACTTATAAGGGGTGTCCTAAAGTGTGGAAATGACTAACCTACCCTTAACCTAATTTAATTTAAAACCAACCTAATAATCACCTATATATATATAACCACCACCTCCTCCCACCACCGCCGCCCACCACCACAGCCCATCACCTACCACCTCAAACAACCACCACCACCTCCATGTATATAGCTTAATTTAAATCATTAACGAAGATATTTTCACAAACCCATTACTTGTCATTCGTTTTTGGTTGAAGAAATGAGAAGTAATCATCAAAATGAGTTGAAAATGAAAGTTGCAGAGAGAAGTTCGGCTAGGAATTATGTGAAACAGTTTGTCGAACTAGCTGAACTCAGCTTTAATGGAGTTTTTTCTTTCAAAAAAAAGTTCGGTTACCTCGCAAAAAAAATTCCCAGTCGAACTTTTAGTTCGGTTACTTCGAAACTTTTTTTCGTTTTTTTCCTAGCCGAATTTTTAGTTCGGTTTTGTCGCAATTTTTTTCTACTAACCGAACTTTTTTCTGAAAACCTATATATTGAGTTCGGTTACGTCGAGAAAAAAATTCCCAGCCGAACTTTTAGTTCGGTTACGTCGCAACTTTCTTTTTCCTAGCCGAACTTTTCTCTGAAAGCAAAAACTCCATTAAAGCTGAGTTCGGCTACCTGTGTCTTCAGAACCATTAGCCGAACTACACTTGCAGATGAGTTCGGCTACCTGTTCTTCAGATGTCGTAGCCGAACTTCATTTCCATGGTCGAAATCAGTATATAAATTTCTCATTTTTTCGAAAGTTTTTGTCAATTCAAGCAACATTAACTAAATTTGGAGTATACCTAAGTACCCAAAACCCTCATTTCGAAATCAACCATCTTAAAAAAAAAAAAAAACCCTCTTCTTCTAAAAATTTATTCTTGTAAAAACACTCAGCTAATTAATCTAACCTCACTAATCAATCATTACAGTAACACTAATTAATCATTACACTAACTAATTTAATCACCAAGGGCAAGTTTGGTATTAGAAAAAAACTAAGTTAAGGGGTGGTTTAAATTTACTTCAAATATCCACCCCAAAATAGAAGAGTAGTCCCCCACCTAAAAGTAGTCCCCAAAACATCATTTATTCAAAAAGTAAGGAAATTCAAGATCCATTGGGCTGGTGTGTTTCAGATTTTCCTTTTTTTTTTTTTTTTTGGAAGTAGAATTCGTGGAAATAAAATTCCACTCCCACCATCCAAATGCTCCAGTGATATCATTCCAGGAGGGAGTTTTGGAATTCAAAACGGAAAAATAATGAGTTGGCAATGAAATGTGGATGGTCGCGAAAACTAAAAGGAAAAAGATCTTCGGATGCATAGATAAACTCCATAAAAAAAAGACCTTCTCTAATTAGGCAGAACATCCTGCCGCCACCCTACTTGATAGGGGCACCCAATGGCCCTTTTGGGAACCTGGTTTGATCGTTTCCCATCACCTCTCCCGAAGTTTGTCAATGCTTAAAGTTTGAGTAGTGGGGTCGAAGGTCAATATAAAACGCAATGAAAATTAGTCTGCACAAGAAAATAAACTGCGTGGTTGACCGTTATAAACCACAATGTGGGGTATTGTGGTAGACCAGGTGGTTATCGTAGTGGTGGATCGGGTAGTTATCCATTTGTGTCACTGCCGACTTCAATGCAAAATCAGCTGGAACCAGGTGTAGAGAGGATTAGAAAAGGGTGGCAAAAATTAGAGTACTTTTTGCCCGTCCACTAACTGAATGTGCTTTGTGTGGTATGGAAACTGAAACAGAAAACCATTTGTTTGTTAACTGTAATGTATCGCAAGCAATTCTGTTTGCCTGTCCACTAAGTCTGAGGTTACGGGACAGTAATAATGTCACAATTAAAGAGGTGTTGGCGTCTTGGCTTCGAATTAAGGATAACAATTACACTTTCAACCTAGGAGTCTGTATGCTTTGGGAAATATGGAGGGCTAGAAATGAGTTGGTGTTCGAGCATAAGTCACTGAATATACATTATGTTATTTCTCATGGTATGTACTGGTTCAATACTTTCTTTTACCAAGATGAAGAAGCTGAGATATATACTCCTCTATTCAACCAGCTGAGTACTGATACAACTAGAAGTCAACAATGGTGTCCTCCACATGCGGATACAATTAAAATTAATGTGGATGCAGCGTAGAAAAGCTCTACCTCTTCGTGTGCTGCTGTGGTCCGAAACGCGAGGGGACAGTTTATTTGTGCACAGACAGAAATTGATGATATACAGAGCCCCTTAACTACAGAGGCATCAGGATTTCTAATGGATATTAATATTACAGTAGAACTAGGACAAGACCGGGTTATTATTGAAGGTGATGCTCAGAAAGTCGTTCAAGCTCTGAATGGTACTTTGTTAAAGGTTCCCTGGAGACTGATTAGATATGTGGATCAGATAAAGCATGTTGCAATACATCTTCAAAGAGTTGAGTTCGTCGATATTCCGCGAGAGGCAAATGAACCTGCCCATCTTCTCGCTGCTTATGCCAATCGGCATAATATTCACCGATGGTGGATATCTTCCCAACCTTCTTGCATTTCTTCCAGTCTGTCTTTGGAGGAAAATGCGATTTCTGCTTTATAATTTTGGTTTTTGCTCTGGCTGTTGTTCTCTCATCCCCTATCAAAAAAAAAAAAAAAACTTCCCCTGATTAATTAGCACCAATGTATTGGATTAGTTAAGTAAATATTATTAGATCATACTAGTTAAGTAGATATTTTGATTATTGTTTTTTGTTAGATTTAACTTACAAATATTGTTGGAAATAAAATTTTGCAATTTTTTTTTTGGTTTTTGGAAATTTAGTAACGAAAACGAATTACTCTGGTCAAACATTTCTCAAAATAGAATTGTAAAGAGTTTTGTTGGTTTAATTCTTCAAATGACAGAAGGAATTCAGACTCCAAAAGTCAGTCCATGAAAAATCGTCATGCTTGGCTGAAACAAAACATGTCCAACAAACTTATTAGTGACATCAAATATCGTCATGGTTTACTTAGTATAAATCATGCCGACTAACCATTGCAATAATTCGTCATGCTTGAGAAGAAAAAACAATGACGACTTTCTATTTTTGGACAAAGTCGTCATGTTATTTATTCAACAACATGATGACCAAAAACAAATTTGGACACAAGAATACTTGTTTTTGGGAGTTGTTAATCTTCATGCTCGATAATGTAAAACATTGACGATTTTCCCTTTCATGGAAAACTATCGTCGTGATATATTTTCAAACCCTTGAGACCTAAAGTCAAATTTGGACTCCGGAAGCATTGGTTTTTGGCAGTTATAGTCTTCATGGTCAAAAATGCAACACATCGACAATTGTCTATTATTCGTCATGTTATTTTTATAAAACCATGATGATCAATAAAAAAAATTGATGCGGGTGATGTGTTTTTTAAGTTGTAGTAAAAAGAGAGATTCGATTCTCGAACTTGTGAAGGATAACTTTAGACTTAAATTCAAAACTAAATAGAAAAATCACTAAAAATTATAGCAAACACTGACAAAGTTGTTATCAATATTAAAAGAACACTGAGGCTGAGATTCCACTATTTTCCAAGTTCAAAGTGATTTAATCCAGTATTTATATTCATGCAATTTTCTCGTTTAATTTAATTCTAAACTATTACAACATGTAGATTTTCAAAACAACAAATGTAAATCCGAAGCATAAAACATCAAAAACCTAGGTCCAAGAATGCTCTATCAAAAGAAATAACAATTGCTCAACAAAAATCATTCAAACAATTTTCAATCAAGGAAAATAATCATAAAATAATTGTAATAAAAAAAAAGAAAAAAGAATATACCACTTTTTGTTGGAAAAATAGCTTCCTCTACCGCCTCAGCAAAGGGGTTTAGCTCCTCATATTAATCACTTGCTCAAAATACATGTTTATAGCTCAAAAACTGATTACAAGGGAGAAAAGAGTATACTGTAATCGCTGAAAGTATAAAACAGAAGACTGAATCGTTGCTGAAAGGTTTCGGTGACTGCAGACAGGAACGACAGGAGCTTTGTGTAGTTGAATATAAGACTGATTCTCCAACTGACTCTGTGGGTCTTATATTCTTCTTCTTCTTCAGAACGCGTTCGACTCCAGTTGATTTTTTTTTCCGCTTCTCTAAGGCTCTAAACTTCCCCTAACTTGTCCATTCCCTTCCTAGGACTCGAACCAACTCTTTTATACATCATAGGGCCAAAAAAATCCGAGAATAACTTTGATTTTTTCCTTTCTCCACAAGTTGCGATATTTCTTTTCTTATCTCTGTTTCACGTGTTTTCTCTGATTTTGTCCCAAGATATCTATGTATATGATACTTCCAAATCACAGGGAAGATATTTCTCCTAAATCCCACGAAACTTCAATGTGTAATTTTTAAAACTTGCCTGTTTCCATTTTTTTTTCCCTGTTTTATCAAAACCCGATTATCTAGCCCAAAACAGTCCATTCAATCACCCATACCTCGCCTGTTGATGGTTAAGAAGCAAGCCCAAGAAAAATCAGAGCTTTAATCTCTACAAAACCAGCCTAAAATCGCAATCCTAAAATCTGTTCGTGACTGCACATTTTCCCGCCAAATTTCATTTTCAAAACCGTGAAGAAAAGTGTCCCCCTATCCAATCCCGGTCTGTGCTTAGCAGCTGCCTGGAAATGGGTTACCCCTTATCCAAAATGAGAGTCCGAATAACAAATGTCCTCCCAGGTGCCTTCAACAACTTTTCGAACCAATTTCGCCGCAAAAGCCTATTTCTCCAAAAACACCTACAAAGGGATAAAATACCAAAATTAGTACAAAAATTGGTTCTAACAATATACATAATAGAGATGAAAATAGACACATAAATGCGTCTATCAAATACCCCCAAACTTATTATTTGCTAGTCCCGAGCAAATTAAAACTACAAAATAAAATCCCAACTCACTGTCGCAGGCATCGTCGGTTGCACTTAGCATGTGCAACAAGCCTTTAAACCCCTAGGTGGCCCTAGTGGCCGAGTTATAGTCTCGGGAGGGTTTACCAGAGGTGTAGACGCTAGCTATCTACGCAGACCCTTGGAATGCACTAAAGAACCTCCTTGGTTGGCATACTTATTGATTACGGGAGGAAGTACCCTGATGCGAAATTCCAATTGCTGTATATGAGTTTGCACTCAAGTATATTAAAATTCATATATAAGTGACAGAGCTCTACTCAGATAGTCGCACTATGGACATCAATATCCGGAATCAAACAAATCACATGAATAGATTAAGAAGATGGATATAGAAATAGATGGTTGCGAATGGACTTCAATGCCAAGATGAACCTATGACCTACTGGATTGAGATACTGGTCTGGACTAATATCAACACAACTGGCATATACAAGGGAACCAGTGGTCGACAATACTAAATCTACATCAACACAGCTGGCATATACAAGGGAACCAGTGGTCGACTTTATCATAAACCTTTATTTATTTTTATTTTTTAACGACATGATTAGATCTTTTGGATCCAAGCGCATGCTTCTTGTCAGCAGATTACATGGTAATTCCCGTGGATCCTGCATTCCACGCTTGTTTAGGCGACGGAGACAGGGAGAACACACACATATTGTTATCCAAGTGTTAATACTTATTCCGATTGGTCTGGTCTTTTTTTTTTTTTAGTATCATTATTATTATTATTAAAAAAAAATTAGTATCTCAATCACTCTATTTCAACTCAGCAGACATCAACATAAAAATTTGCAAAAATAAAAACAGAAGTAATAAGATGATTCCGAGATACGGTGAAACTATCATGTTATTTCTAACACCTGAGCTCTATGCCTTTATGAATAGACTCTTATACACGTTTCCATCTAGTCAGATTGGTCCCTCAACTCCTAAACCAAAATGCTTCCATCCACTTAGATTAGTTAGTGCCATCCTTAATATGCATAAATTTCTAGGCTCTGGAGTTTATTTATTACAACAAAAAGGGACAAAAAGTTTCTACCCCACCCCCAAACTTAAATCTAACATTGTCCTCAATGTTTCTAATTACAGAACAGTACCAAAAGTATAAATAACATGAGGAATCAGTAAAGAGAGAAGTCGGAAAGATAGTACCTGGGTGAAGTGGAATCAAAAACCTACAAAAATAATATACAACATACAAATCGCCTCGATGGTCAATCAAGGTAAACAGGGTCCTCAAGAGGGACCTCCTCAACATCACCTGTAGGAAAAGGCTCTAAAAAGGGCTTCAATATCTGACCGTTAACCTTTGAAGAACTACTATCGTTTGGTGTCTAAATTTCAATAGCGCCATGAGGAAAAACAGTACGGACCACAAAAGGACCGGTCCACCGAGAGCGCAACTTCCCGGGGAATAGATGCAAACGAGTGTCATACAGAAGAACTTTTTGACCTGGAGAAAATGGCTTTCGTAAAATATTCCTATCATGCACAAGTTTCATTTTGTTCTTATACTCCTTAGCACTATCGTATGCATCTCTACGAATCTCGTCCAACTCATTGAGCTGGAGCTTTCTGTGAGCTCCTTCCTTGTCAAGTGAAAAGTTTAGCTGCTTAATAGCCCAGTAGGCTCTATGCTCTAACTCAATAGGAAGGTGACATGCCTTGCAAAAAACTAAACGATAGGGTGACATTCCAATGGGTGTCTTAAACGTAGTACGATAAGCCCATAAGGCATCAGTAAGCCTCGACGACCAGTCTTTCCTATTAGGATTAACTGTTTTCTTTAGAATACGCTTAATTTCCCTATTGGAAACCTCTACCTGACCACTAGTCTGTGGGTGATATGGGGTAGCTACTTTATGGGTAATACCATATTGTTTCATTAACAGAGCAAACGGTCTATTACAAAAGTGTGAACCTCCATCACTAATTATAGCTTGCGTCATACCGAAACGTGTAAGTATATTCTCTTTCAAAAACTGGACTACGACCTTGTGGTCATTTGTTCTACACGGAACCGCCTCAACCCACTTAGACACATAGTCTACAGCGACAAGTATGTAAAGATAACCAAAAGAATTAGGAAATGGACCCATAAAATCAATGCCCCACACATCAAAGACCTCAATCACTAAAATAGGGTTCAAAGGCATCATATTTCTATGGGAAATGGTTCCTAACCTATGGAAACTCTCACAAGAAACACAATGACTATGGGAGTCTTTAAACAACGAAGGCCAGTAAAATCCACACTGCAATATCTTAGCAGCAGTCTTCTTAGCACTAAAATGACCCCCACATGCATGTTCATGACAAAAGGAGATAATACTGGACTGGTCACTCTCAGGTATACATCTCCTAATAATCTGGTCTGGATAATACTTAAACATATAAGGATCGTCCCAAAAGAAATGCTTAACCTCGGCTAAAAACCTAGAACGATCTTGTTTACCCCAATGTTGAGGCATTCGACCAGTAACAAGATAATTCACTATATGTGCATACCAAGGTGATTGGGAAACAGAGAACAATTGTTCATCAGGAAAGCTATCCCTTATAGGAAGGGAATCATTAGAATGATCAACAACTAGCCTAGACAAGTGATCTGCTACTACATTTTCTGCACCCTTTTTTTTCTCTAATATCTAGAGAAAATTCCTTCAACAAGAGGATCCATCTAATCAATCTAGGTTTAGTATCCTTCTTAGACAAAAGGTATTTCAAAGCAGCATGATCAGTATAGATTACGACCTTAGGACCCAGTAGATAGGATCTAAACTTATCCAAGGCAAACACGATGGCTAACAGTTCCTTCTCGGTAGTTGTATAGTTCAGTTGGGCATCATTCAGAGTTTTGCTAGCATAGTAAATCACATGAAGTAATTTTTTTTCTCGCTGTCCTAACACAACGCCTATAGCATAATCTGAAGCATCACACATAATCTCAAAGGGTAGGTTCAAGTTAGGTGCCTGGACTATGGGGGCGGTAGTGAGTAAACTCTTAAGCTCTCAAAAGCCTCTAAACACGCATCATCAAAGACAAACTTAACATCTTTTGCAAGCAAATTGCAAAGAGGTATAAAAATCAAGCTAAAATCCTTAATGAATCGACGATAAAATCCTGCATGCCCTAGGAATGACCTAATATCTTTTAAGGTTTTTGGGACCTGTAAAGTATTAATAAGATCAACTTTGGCTTTGTCTACCTCTATACCCTTAGAGGATACGATGTGCCCTAACATAATTCCTGATTTAACCATAAAATGGCATTTTTCCCAGTTAAGCACTAAATTCTTTTCCTTACATCTAGTCAACACTAATGTCAAATGATGCAAGCACTCATCGAAAGATGAACCAAACACTGAAAAATCATCCATAAAGACCTCTAAAAACCGTTCTACCATATCAGAAAATATGCTCATCATGCAACGCTGAAAGGTCGCAGGGGCATTACATAGCCCGAAAGGCATGCGTCTATACGCAAAGGTACCAAAGGGACAGGTAAAGGTGGTATTCTCTTGGTCTTCTGGGGCAATAACAATCTGATTATATCCGGAGTAGCCATCTAAGAAGCAATAATGACTATGTCCAGCTAATCGCTCTAGCATTTGGTCGATGAAAGGAAGGGGAAAGTGATCCTTCCTTGTGACCTTGTTCAATTTCCTATAGTCAATACAGACACGCCATCCCGTGGTCACTCGGGTTGGGATTAACTCGTTATTATCATTCTGGACTACAGTGATACCTGATTTTCTTGGGGACAACCTGAACGGGGCTGACCCACTTACTATCTAAAATTGGGTAGATAATACCCGCATCTAACAACTTAAGCACCTCTTTTCGAACTACCTCTTTCATGTTAGGGTTCAGTTGACGTTGCATCTCCCTAGAAGGTTTGGAGTCTTCCTCTAAATGAATCTGATGCATACACACAGTAGGACTTATACCCTTAATGTCTGCTATAGTCCACGCTAAAGCTTCCTTATTATCTTGAAGTACATTCACTAGCCTACTTTCCTGATCACTATCCAAATCGGAAGCTACAATCACAGGTAAAGTCTCAGATGGGCCTAAAAACACATACTTTAGAGTGTCGGGTAGTGGTTTAAGGTCCAACTTAGGAGGCTCTTCTAAAGAAGGAATTAAGGTAGTCTTATAAGCTGGTAATTGTTTGAACCTAGCTTTCCATCTATTAGTGTCTAACACATGGGTAGAATCTAATAGGGCATTCACTTCTTCAATAGTGCTATCGTCGTCAAAATCTAAACCAAAATGGGATAGACAACTTTCTAATGGGTCCTCAGACAAAATGTTTGGTAATGACTCCTTAACTAAGGCTTCTATCATGTTCACCTCTTCAACACATGTGTCATCTAGCTCATAAGGTAGCTTACTGACATTAAAAATGTTCATCTCCATAGTCATATTACCAAAAGACAAATTCATCAAACCATTTCGACATTTAATGATCGCATTAGACGTAGCTAAAAATGGGCGACCTAAAATCACAGGTATCTGGTTCTCTAGGTCAGGGACAGGTTGGGTATCTAGCACAACAAAATCCACTGGATAAATAAACTTGTCGACCTCAATGAGAACATCCTCGATAACACCTCGAGGAATTTTAACGGACCTATCCGCTAACTGCAGTGTCATCTGAGTAGGTTTCATTTCACCAAGTCCTAGCTTTAAATACACATGGTACGGCAGTAAGTTCACACTGGCTCCTAAGTCAAGTAAAGCTTTTTCTACCCGTAATTTACCTATTGTACAAGCAATGGTAGGGGAACCTGGGTCTTTGTACTTTGGAGTTGTGGTGTTCTGAATGATTGAACTTACGTGACTAGCTAAAAAGGCTTTCTTATGGACGCTAAGTTTTTGCTTTCGCGTACACATATCCTTAAGGAACTTGGCATAAGCAGGAATTTGCCTAATTGCATCTAATAAAGGAAGGTTTATGGTAACTTGCTTAAAAACCTCCAATATGTCATTAAAGTTCGATTCCTTCTTTGTTGGTACTAATAGCCGGGGAAATGGGGCTCTAAGCACAGAATCAGACCTCCCAGGGACTGAATTGACATCATCAGAAACTTTATCGGTCTCCTCAGCTATGGGTGGTCCTGAGGGGTGAGATCCTGAGGGGTGAACTACAGTATGTTCACTATCGGGTATGGTTACCTCATTGTCTATAATTCTACCACTCCTAAGGGTTCTAACAACATTCAATTGATTCGATGGTTTTGCACCTACTTCATGAACTCCTCTAGGGTTGGGTTGTGTTTGACTAGGAAACCTACCTTTTTCTCTCAAAGACTCATTTATCAGACCTACCTGGGTTTTCAACTCGGAAATAACCTGACTATTTTCTTGTCCTATCTTGTTACTTGCTTGTAGACTTAGTTCTACTGATTGCTGAAATTTTACAGTTTGCTGAGTTAACAAAACGAGAGACTCCTCTAGGCTTAGGATTTTCTTATCCGACTGATCCTGAAATTGACCTTGTCCCGAAGGATTCTTAGCATAACTAAAACCTGGGGGAGCATTAGAGTTACTAATCTGACCTTGATTCTGTCCCTTAGACCATGCAAGGTTCGGATGGGTAAAATTTCTGACGATTCTCGAGTCTAGTGTTATTATAGAGAGCATTGGTTTGCTCTTCATTATTACTGCCTTCCAAAAAGGCTCCGATCTACCACTAGTGGGACCCATTTCTAGAACTTCTAACCTTTTAGCTATCGCTGCAATCTTGGCATCTGATTCAGAGCCTCCTTTTACCCTATTAACGTTTCCTCTGCTTAGAAGAATTGTTTTCCGGGGTTCCCTACTATTTTCCCATTGTTGGGTCTTTTCGGCGGCTTCATTCAAAAATGCCATTGCCGTATCAACGGTTTGGTTCTAAAACCCACCTGTACACAAAGCTTCAACCGTGGATATTGTGGAATAATCTAAACCCTCATAAAGGATCTGAACTAGCCTAACCTTATCTAAACCATGGTGAGGACATTGTGTTAATAAATCATTGAACCTTTCCAAATACCTATACAAAGATTCTCCCTCTTGTTGTGAGAATGTGTAGATTTGCGTCCTAATCGACGATGTTTTATGCCTAGGGAAAAACTTATGGAAAAAGGAAGATGTAAGTTGTTCATATGTTTCGATTGACTCGGAAGTCAAACTATACAGCCACGATTTGGCTTTATCTTTTAGGGAAAAGGGAAATAACCTAAGTTTCAAAGCATCATCATCTAAGCCTCTAATTCTTAGGGTACTGCAAATTTCTTCAAAATCCCTAACATGGAAATAGGGGTTTTCATTTTCTTTCCCTAAAAAGATTGGGAGCATCTGTATGGTCCCAGGTCTAAGCTCATAATTGGCTTCTGTGTCAGCTAGCTTAATACATGAGGGACTAGTGGTCCTAGTCGGATTTAACAAAGCTTTCAAAGTAGCCATTTCTGGTACTATTGGAGTATTAGGGATTCTCTCTTCAGGAGAATGTTCAAAACAGGACTCTCCGAAAATCGGACTCTCTAGATGAAGGTAATCGAGACGCTTAGAACTGCTAGGTTTTTCTTTAACAAATCTACCTAGGGCGTCTCTTTTAGGTTCAGGCATACAAGAGTTTCCGAATTGGAAGGATGAGCAATCACAAATCAAAGACGACTCAACCAAATCAAACCTATTGATTTCTAGCAAACAAAAAGCATGATGGCTCCACTTAGATTGTTTCTAGACCAGCTTCTACTCTTCCAAGAGGCAACTGGGTACAATTTTAGCAAACCTCGTAGGACGATCCGAATAAAGTAAGTCGAATAGAAGTAGGAGAAGCTCAGAGGAGCTTTGATATCCCCACCTCTTTTGCAACGCTTCCCTGGGTTACAAGGCGGCTCTAATCGACTTACAGTAATCTTCCTGAACTTTGAGTTAGGCTAACAAGATACCCAATACGATCCTTTAGAACGACTTTCCTACAAGCTCGTTACCCTATCGGTCTCGTTCTAGTCAAAAATTTAAGCTTGGGTTCGCGTTCGGTATCATTTTCCTAAGGCGGGCAAGAAGAGAACGGTGATGAAATCCGAACCCTTATCTTATATGGCTAGGCCTTGCCCTTTACTAGAAAAATAACTGTCCGTATTCAGATCCTCAGCAGATATGCACCTTAAGGAATACAGTAACTCGCTGACAGGGGATTCGCGAGTGTTCAGAATCTTACCTCCCGTTCCAGACGGCGGATGAATCGGTTGTAGTCGACTCGGGCCACTGACTCCTGTGTCAGTGTACGAACCCAAGGTGCAGAGACAATATCGTAATTGTCCTCCTTCTCTGCAAACAGTTTTATAATTAAAGGTACCCTTCCGTATGGTATAATAAAAAATAAATAATTTCCAGAGTCCAAAAGTCCAAAAAAAAAAAAAAAAA
>JAJJMB010012638.1:5603714-5684471 GCA_023531105.1 Papaver atlanticum | reverse complement strand
AAAAAAAAAAAAAAAAAAAAAAAAACTAAAGAAAAAAACTAAAATAAAATTGTCTTCTTTTCCGTTCTTTTCGCTTTAATCTTTAGCTCCAAGTCTTTACGACATCACCAAACTCCTTGGCTCAATTTTTTCTTTATGTTCCAAAACCTATAGACAAAAGATAAATACCCAAAAACGTAAAATAAAAAAATAAAAAATAAAAAAAAATAAAATAAAAATAAATCTAAAACCCTAAAAACAAGTCCGCGTCGGCGGTGCCAAAAATTGATGTGTTTTTTAAGTTGTAGTAAAAAGAGGGATTCGATTCTCGAACTTGTGAAGGATAACTTTAGACTTAAATTCAAAACTAAATAGAAAAATCACTAAAAATTATAGCAAACACTGACAAAGTTGTTATCAATATTAAAAGAACACTGAGGCTGAGATTCCACTATTTTCAAAGTTCAAAGTGATTTAATCCATTATTTATATTCATGCAATTTTCTCGTTCAATTTGATTCTAAACTATTGCAACATGTAGATTTTCAAAACAACAAGTGTAAATCCGAAGCATAAAACATCAAAAACCTAGGTCCAAGAATGCTCTATCAAAAGAAATAACAATTGCTTAACAAAAATCATTTAAACAATTTTCAATCAAGACAAATAATCATAAAATAATTGCAATAAAATAAATAAAATAGAGTATACCACTTTTGTTTGGAAAAATAGTTTCCTCTACCGCCTCAGCAAAGGGGTTTAGCTCCTCATATTAATCACTTGCTCAAAATACATGTTTATAACTCAAAAACTGATTACAGGGGAGAAAAGAGTATACTGTAGTCGCTGAAAGTCTAAAACAGAAGACTGAATCGTTGCTGAAAGGTTTCGGTGACTGAAGACGGGAACGACATGAGCTTTGTGTAGTTGAATATAAGACTGCTTCTCCGACTGACTCTGTGGGTCTTATGTTCTTCGTCTTCTTCTTCTTCAGCAGCAGCAGCAGCAGAACGCGTTCGACTCCAGTTGATTTTTTTTCCGCTTCTCTAAGGCTCTAAACTTCCCCTAACTTGTTCATTCCCTTCCTAAGACTCGAACCAACTCTTTTATACATCATAGGGCCAAGAAAATCCGAGAATAACTTTTATTTTTTCCTTTCTCCACAAGTTGCGATATTTATTTTCTTATCTCTGTTTCACGTGTTTTCTCTGATTTTGTCCCAAGATATCTATGTATATGATACTGCCAAATCACAGGGAAGATATTTTCTCCTAAATCCCACGAAACTTCCATGTGTAATTTTTAAAACTTGCCTGTTTCCATTTTTTTTTTTTATTCGCTGTCTAGCCCAAAACAATCCATTCAATCACCCATACCTCGCCTGTTGATGGTTAAGAAGCAAGCCCAAGAAAAATCAGAGCTTTAATCTCTTCAAAACCAGCCCAAAATCGCAATCCTAAAATCTGTTCGTGACTGCACATTTTCCCGCCAAATTTCATTTTCAAAACTGTGAAGAAAAGTGTCCCCCTATCCAATCCCGGTCTGTGCTTAGCAACTGCCTGGAAATGGGTTACCCCTTATCCAAAATGAGAGTCCGAATAGCAAATGTCCTCCCAGGTGCCTTCAACAACTTTTCGAGCCAATTTCGCCGCAAAAGCCTATTTCTCCAAAAACACCTACAAAGGGATAAAATACTAAAATTAGTACAAAAATGGGTTCTAACAATATACATAATAGAGATGAAAATAGACACATAAATGCGTCTATCAGCGGGAAAACTTGGATTTTGACAGTTATTAATCGTCATGGTTTAACTTTTCCGACTATGACGATTGTTCATACTACATGCACTAATCGTTATGGTTTAGGGATGAAGACCGTGACGACTCTAATAATTGTTCTTTCAGTTATGAAGAACGACATGAAAATTCGTCATGGTATTCATCAATCCGGCATGCCGACTAGTCAAAAACATTTTAATAAAAAAACATCATGCTAAGTGAAACGATACGATAACGACCAAATTAATGCATATCAACACAAATATATTTTCTGACCTAATATGTTACTTGAAGAACAAAATAAAGTAACAGATTGAGTCTACATCATCAATTATTATCTCATTCTATCGACGTATTACTCGACGATTTTCTCGTTTAAAATTGATGAAATATAGAGAATGAGAAGGAATTGATCATTAGGTTGATGAAGAAGGAGAAGTAAATGAATAAGGTCTGGATCTAAAAAAAAGAAAAGACTAATTTTAGTTATTATTAAGAAATTGGTAATTAGGTAATTTTATATACATCAGACTTAACACATTATTATAGTTGGGAACAAATTCCATAGCTCCATTTTTTTTTTGAAATACCATAGCTCCAATTAATCTGGATATATCTCAATCAAATGGGTCAAACCAAAAACTAAAGAACCATCATTTGGGGCATACCAATTTTTTTTGGGGCACATAGAATAGGACAAAACCAGGATGCTAAATAGTGTTTCTGTAATGCCCCTTATCTAGCAATTTTTCATAATGGCAAAAATGCCCTCATAATTTATATTTTTTAAATTAAAATAAAAAAATTATTTTCTTTTTTAATTTTTTATGTTAAATTTTTTTTATTTACAAACCTAAGTTCGGCTGACAAGTGATATGCCGAACCTAAGTTTTTTTCAAAACATACGTAGGTTCGGCTCATACTATGTCAGCCGAACTTGTGTTTTGTGAAAACATACCTAGGTTCGGCAGATTCGATAAAAAAAATAAGACATTCGAACTTAGTATTATTCTTCATAAAGTGAAGTTCGGCTAACATCTTGGTATTTAATTATCAGCCGAACTGTTCATCGACACTTTCAGGATGAAAAAAAATGAGAAGTTCGGCTGATAATTTGATTTTATTATTAGCCGAACTTTTCTCTGTAATTTTCGTATTTTTTTTCTTCATGCAATTTTTTTTTTAAATATTTTTAAAAAAATAAAAACTAATTAAATTTAATATTAAAAATAAATTAATTAATCAAGGGTATCCAAGTAATTTAACCACTCGTTAGACACCCCTTATCACCCCACGCTAGTTAGGGTCATCCATATGTATGCCCCATTTTTTTTGGGTATGCCCCAAATGATGGTTCAAACTAAAAAGTTCAAAATTTAAAAATTAATCAGAAAATGGGCTTGGATGGACAACTGCATGCCCACTTTATTATGAACAATTTTCTGGGGGCCATGATAAAATTTGTCGGAAGAGCATTCTTCCATTTTTGACAGGTGACTACGAATTTAAATTCAAACACTCCTTATCCATATATTTTAGTTAATGGCTAAAATGCTCTTATGTTATCCTCCCTCCGTCCCAAATTAGATGAGCTAGTTGTAGTTTGCACAATTTTTAAGGCAAAGAGAAAAGAGGAGTATGTTTAAGTAGTTTTTACAATTATACCCTTATGGATAAGAACTAGTAAAACTTAGAAATGATTTATCTCATAAACTATACCACGGTTTTTTTGTAAACTTTATACCGTTGAAAAACATTTTAAAACACCTATGTAACGAGTACAAACATGGGTATCAAATTATACATATTTCTTATAGTAACAATAATCAATTAAAAGGGTAGTTTTAGAAATATCCCCTTAATTAGAGAAATAACTCATCTATTATGGGACAAAATTCAAAACCAACTAGCTCATCTAATTTGGGACGGAGGGAGTATTTTTTTTTTAATTATTATTATATTATGAAAGGATGCATCAAAGGCTTTTAATAAGAAAACCATAAGAAGATTTACAAAGATTTTGCTGGGAGTAGTGCAACAAGTTGTGCCCCAATACCTTTTTGAATAATAATACCTAGCCTATGAAAAAGAGAACTGCCTAAGTTATTATTGACATCATGGCTCGCCATGCAGTTCTTCAATATTTTCAAAAGGATAATAATGTCATCACTCAGTTCCCCCAAGGTTGAGAACGCCAACACACCAAAATCGTACCCATGGGATGAACATAAGTCATCATCTTTGTTTCGTTTACGGGTAATAGCAGCAGCAATAGCATGGCCGTGCGTGAAAGCACGGTTTCCACCTTTCGAAAATGGTGACATCCCAGTGACATCAAAGCATATGTCTCGGCCGTTTTCCCAGTTATACACCATGATATCAGCCGGTTTAAGAGGGGTACTCCTTTCTGATGTGAGACCAAGTGAAACTTCCTTTCTTGCTGCAACTCCTGCTTTATAACACAGCTCAGCGAAAAGGTCTCGTGCCATATCATGACGGTACTTCAAACCCACTTCACTTGCACAATGGATGGCATGGTCACCAAACCGGTCCATAACTCGTTTACAACATGAACAAGAGCTATCTTCAGCAAAGATAGGTATACCTAAACGGTATTGGAGCACGGACCTAAATTGTCACGGTCCCATAGCTTGATTAAGGCCATGAATAGGGATAACTTTAAGGTAGTCTTGTGCATGAGCCTTCTTGTTGCACTACCATAAAATAGAGTCGCGTTCTTACATAACAAAAGTGGATGGTATAACCTTCGTGACAGCATCGAAGTAACGGATCTCCAGTTGGTGCATGGGCTGTGGGGCGACGTCACTAATGGTGAATGAAGAAGGAGATAAAACGCATACTCGAATGTATTGGTCCAACCAGTCTGGAAATGAGGACTGAGGTCTGTATTACCTTGTAGAATGGTGTTCTGAAGATGCTTGGTTTGATAACATGATGTTATGTAGCAGTATTGAATGGTGTCTTCCGTAGTATACACACCTAAGCCTTCATCTTTAATGGGAAGAGTAGAAATACGTTGCTGCAGTTTGCCGAAGCCTGCACGCACCATCGCTTGTAATCAAGTAACGCAGAAACTGAAGTAAGTGTTGGTCGAACTGAGTTTGGGAAGACTGCATGATCTGTGGTCTAGTAGTACGCATGGTGAAGTACAACTTGGAAACTCCAGCACAGTTACGAAGAAGTAAAAGCTCATCTTGTGGGTCTCTGAGCTTTTTAATGCAGTCCATTAGATGAGTGGTTTTGGAAACCCTGGACAGGATAGCATCGCTGCAATACTGGTCGTCTAAACTTACTGGTCCTCCAAGTAAACGGACACCACTAGATGGTCTACCAACCTCAGGAGGGAAAGTATTAACTGCATTGCACCTCAGATCAATTTTGGGCCAGAAAACTTCAATTTTCCGGATGTTTAAACACAGGCCTCTAGCAGGACCTTCTTCCTGTAGAATCTATAAAGCCTTTGCCACCTCAGCGATATCTCCAATCAATGTACCGTCGTTTAAATACCAAGCGTGGAGATCCAGTATACACTGCGAAGCTATTTTACACACAAGTGGATGTAGAGCCAAGGAAAAGAGTAGAGGGCCAAGAGGGTCCCCTTGTTGAACCACTTGTGCAGACGACAAAGTGAATTCATTGTAGTACAACTTGGCAGGTCGTGCATAGCAAAACTCCACCCATTTCAAAATACTAGGGCACTTAGCTCTTACTTCATTGATCAAGACAGTCATATTAACTATGTTGAAGGCATTAGAAAAATCAATAAGTAACATAGTCATGTTATCTTGAGTACCTTTCAACTCCAACAACCTATTGGCAGAGTGTAAGATGCCTTCGCCACCACAAGTAATTCCAACTCCGAATTGGTGGTCACCCAAGTAGGCTGTCATATCTTTAAGCACAGCTGATGCTGCCAGTTTGGAACATAATCGTCTCCAGATAGTTCCCACCGCGATCGGTCGGAGACCACCTACAGGCTTTAGTAAAGGGGTTAAAGGCGCGCTAGCAACGTATTCGCCTAGAGCAGGTGGGTATTGGCCAGCAAGCCACAGATTAACAACGGCTGTAACAAACAAGAGGAGGTCATGTGCTACAGCAGCAGCTACTCCACTAGTTGCGTCTAGCAAATGTTGGGCACGAAGACCATCTCGGCCGCAAGATGTACCATTTGGAAAGCTCCTCAAAGCTTTAACAACTGCTTGGGAATCAACAGATACGGTAGCAGACGTGGGGTTATCGGATGGTATAATAGGAGGCCGTGCTTGGGGGTGTTTCTATTGTAATTCATGGAGTGTGTCTGCATTGGAAGGGGAAACATCGTTGGAAGACAGAATACGTATTGCTGTAGTATAGTGACCGTAACTGAGTTTCTTTTGGCATGCTTCAACGTTGGTCTTATGCTGTTTCTTCCTCAGAGGTTGTTTGCGTTGTTGCTACCTTTGTTGGTTCTGTCTGTCAAACTCCACTAAACGCTGGACAATATTAACACACCCATTAGGCTGACCCCATTCAACCAAAGATTGATTGATTGCTGCGATTTGAAGTTTCTTCCGGGTACCAGATTTCTCTTCATTGGCGTTGTTGGGCATGTAAAGATTTAATGTGCAGATGGGTAACAGTAGAAGTTGTAACCATGGAGAAATTCAGTCTACATGGGGGTGGAATGCTGGAAGTTGTAGTTATTTGTTTCTAATAAACTTGGTCAAGCAATTCTAGGGAGAGCCCGTGTGATGCATCAGAAACCTCAGTAGCAGTAACTGCCGGAGGAGGAGAATCTGCCATTGGTTTATTTATTCCGTGTATTAAGAAATCTGCATGCTTACCATTGAAGGGTCCTGTTAAGATATTACCGTTATGAGGACGACATGGTCTCTTCTATTATTGCACTTTCATACAATCACCACATAACCACATCTGCAATTGAAGTAAAAGCCTTTTCCAGGCAGCATAAACGCCTGCGTGAGTGAATATCCTCTCTTTACAAACCATTGTGTTCTCCTTAGAAGGCCAATGCTGATCACGTATGTGCCGAATAATAGATGTCCTAGCATATCCTCTGCCATTGACTCCATCCTGGCAATCATCAATTTTTTTGAAAGGGCAATGACCATCGTACTATCTTATGATTCTGTATTAGGTACATATAGATCTTCCACTTCAGTATCCGAGAGTTGGTCCTGGGAGAAGATGATCGCCTAGTTCTCGGCATTACATAGACCAAAGTAACTGCAATAACCGTGTAAAGGATTTGGGAGTGATTGGTGTTTCAGCACGAAAAAGGTATCAATCGATAGGTAAAAGGATAGGGAATCGAGCGGTGTACAGATTGAAAAGATTTTAGGGTAATAGGTTGGAAGGAGGAAGAAAAGTAATTCTAGGCTTTCAATCGCCAAAATTTTCGCCAGAGCCTCCTGAAACTATTATTATTATTATGTATGGTTCAAATAGGATTTTTGTTTTCCTTACATGAGTTTGGCTATTGGGTTGTTTATTTTGTAAAGCGAATAGAAGTCCATCTAGGATTTATTTTTTTCTTCCTAGTTGAACCTAGTTTTCTTGTTTTTTGCTAGCAAATTCAGGTGTTCATGTACCAAAAACAATATAGAGATTTGGATACGTGTTACTTATTTTTTCCCTCGCAGAACCTTGACAAACTGAAATTTCTAAATCTAATTTCAAAAATGAGCCTTTTAAGTTAAACACAAAGATAGTGAAGAAGAAGAAAAATCGCATAGCTAAATCTGTTTCTCAGTATAATTTCTACTAAAGAATGATATCCCAACAGAATAAACAAAAACTAAACTCTCTGAATTTGATATTGAAAATGAATCTTCAAATCACCAAACAAAACAAGACGGAGAAGAAGAAACAGCGACTTCTGTTGTTTCTAAATCGGAAAATGGCAATGATTTCGAAAAAATAAGATCAAACTCAACAAAATTAACTAATTTTTTTCTCTACTCCGTTGATATTTTTTTTTCTTTCTCTGTTCCGATAAAAACTGATTTAACAAAATTTTAACTTGTATTGACATTATATATGGAAGGTTTAGGGGAGGGGAAGGTGCGGGACCGGGTTACGATTATCACTGGTAATGGTATTTGGGTAGGCCCAAAAAAGATAAGGGCTTTTATTCAATTCCCACTATGTAGTTTGGGTTCGAAGCAGGGTAAAACCCAAAGGTATTGTTTAGTTTGAAACCTGTTTTGAGGCATGCAAGGTAATGAAAAAATAGAGTTATTATGTGGTAAAATCAATAACCCCTTATCCAATATATATTTATCACGACAATAATGCCCTTACTTCATTAGTGTTAATGATAATATTAATAATTAGTAGTTAATGTTAATGATGATTAGTGGTTAATGTCAATGATTATATAGTCTTAGTTTCAAAGATTTTTTTTTGAGAGAGAGTTAGGTTAGGGTTTGTTAAAGAAGAAGAATAAGAAATTAGGCTTTTGAGATTTGCTGAACTAATAGATAATTAAGGTTTGTTAATACAAAGGTAAAATTCTAAACGAGATTTAATGTCCTTTTTATAAGTTGAATTTGTCAGAAAATTGAATTTTTACAACCTAGATCTACTGACCAGATAAACGGTTCGGCTGATAACTTGTCAGCCGGACCTATGTTTCTGAAAATATACCTATGTTCGGCTGAAAAGTTATCAGCCGAACCTAGGTATATTTTCAAAAAACATAGGTTCGGCTGACAAGTTATCAACCGAACTTCACTCTGTAACTGAGGAATTTAGGTTCGGCTGATTTGAATAAAAAACTGAACAGCCGAACTAAGTGTGTTTTTTGGCAAAGTGAAGTTCGGTTATCATTTTCATGTTTAATTATCAGCAGAACTGTTCTTCTGAAACATATAAAAAAAAGGAAGAATAAAGATATGGGTTCCAATATGCGGATCTGGATCTAAATCTCTTTGTGCAACGCTTCACGCGACTCATTTATACTTGTGGTTTTAATCTGTGATCAAAGATTTATGAATCAACAATTATTCAACGACGAAAAATAAAATACAAACGGTTTGATTAATGATCAAATTAGGTTAGGAATGAAAATGATTTTGTATTTTTGTTAGTTTAGGTTTATGTTTTAACTTTAGTGAAAGGTATATAAAATAATTAAAGGTAACTTAGTAATCTACCGAATGCTAGGACACCCCTTATAAACCCACCCTAGATAGGAAAATGGTTTTGTATACCTCAAAACAGGTTTCTTTAGTTTGGGAGAGATATATGCTAGTTAGCTTGTCAAAACGGTAGCATTTCCATAAGAATCGTACTATTTGGGTTGGAGGAGGTAAGTTTTGAGGGATGCATAGGATTCAAATGTGGAGGAAACCTAATATGTAGTAAAAGTCAAAAAATACCCTTCTATTAAATCAAGATCATAATTATTTTGTTAAAAAAAATACAAAATTATATATATATTTTTTAATTATTGGATAAAGAGTATTACACTAACTAGTTGGAAGCCTAACAAGCTAAGCTCCAACAACATACTACTACCTTAATTGAACAGGTTGCTGTGCTAGCCTATTAGCGAGCCTCATGGGTAACCTAGTCAAGGGAGCCGAAGTGGATGGGGACTGAGATTGTGTCACAAGGGGGGAAAACTAACACTACCTTCCATATTCTTCTTATTTTCTTTTTTATCCATCTTTATTTTTCCTTCTCCCTCGTTCTTTTTTTTTCAAACGACGTTTAGTTCATCGTCAAATTGAAATGACTTCTATTAGATACGAATCGATAAACACACCATTTTTCCTTTCTTTTGATTACTTGAACAGGTTAGATTGTTTGAAATTCAATTTCAATTTTCAGTTTCAAGAAAGCTCTCGACCATAGGCTAGATAACTCTATGGTTACGTCTCGAAAACAAAGAACTCCTAAACGTAACTTAGATTTGATTTTTCATTACGGCTAGAAAAATAAACTTCCAGCCATAGTGACTCTTTGTTTTTTTCCTTACAATTGGAAAAATGAATTCCCACCCATAATAACCCTAATTTTTTTTACTCACGGTTAGGAAATGATAAAGACTCGGCCTTAAATAGGAGGTTACGGCTAGGTTACTCTTAAATTCCAACCGTAGGTGATTTTGAAATTAAAAAAAGAATAATATTTTTATTTGACTTTCAAACACTAACTATAAATTTAACCAAATCACTAACATTTAATTAGTTTAGCTAATTAATTTATTTTTTTGACAAAAAAAGGACAAATTTTATAAAAGAAATCAAATCACCAAAGTGGTGATCTGAAAATCCTGAAAGTTACAAGGAAGTGTTAGTTACAGCTTCCCAATTACAAATGAGAGTAGACAAAGAAAAACCTTTAAAGATATCAGTGTTGAGAGTCCAATAATAAAGGAAGGACTTAATATCAACAATAATCTGCTTAACAAGTTTTGAAGTATTTTTATGAAGTCTATTATTCTTCTCAATCCAAATACTCCACCAGATTGCAAATGGTAAGTATCCCCAAAGTCTTTTAAGCATATTCTTGCTTTTTTTTTTGTTCTTCCATTCCCGTAAAGTTATTTTGACATCACTGGAGAAGACCCATCTTATACCAAAACTTTCCAGAAAGTAAGACCAGATCTCAAAAGTTAAGCTGCAATGTAAAAAAAGATGAGCATTAGTTGTCTGGATGATTACTGCAAAGAAGACAGTTATCATTTTATACCATCCCAGCCCTGAACAAGCCATCTAAAGTTGGAGATCCATTATAGCATAAAGTCCAAACTAAGAAAGAAACCTTTAGTGGAACTTTTGGATTCCACAACTGTTTTTCAGGGAAGCACAAAAAGCCATCTGTTTCCAGTGCATCATAAGCATTTGCCACTGTAAAACCTTTCCCATTGCCAAAATCCCAGTGTCTGTCATCCTCTGTCAAGTCAGTAGCCAAAGTATTACTAGGATCACCAATAACTTGCAAAAGGTTTATCACTTGCAGTATTTCATTAGCAATTGGAGGTCTAGAAAACTGCAAGTCCCAAGCTCCCTCTGCAGATATCATGTATTTCAGAGCCACCTCCTTCCTTCTTGATAGCTTGAATAACTCTGGAAAAGCCTCCTTTAAAGGATGCTCACTTATCCATCTATCCTCCAAAAAAGAAATGCTCCTGCCATCACCTATAATCAAAGTAGTGCCAGATTGTACAAAATTCTTCACTTTTAGAATTCCTGCCCACAAACTAAAACACACAGCCTTTTTAGTTTGATTAGGAAAAAGAGCTTCAGAAAAACCACCAAATTTTTGATTGACTATTCTTCTCCAGAGAGCATGTTTTTCACTTCCATATCTCCATATCCATTTTGCATGAAGATCCTTGTTAATCAGCTGTAGCTTCTTGATACCAATACCACCCCTGGATTTAGTCAAATTTACTTTAGACCAATGAGCCAAACTTTTTTTCTTTACTGTGTCAGAAGAACCCCATAGAAAATTTCTCATTATTTTCTCAATCTCCTTAGCTATACTCACAGGCATCTGGAAAAGAGAAAGATAATAAACTGGAAGGCTAGCAATCTTTGAATCATAATTAATCTTTGTCCTTTGGACAAATAAGTTCTTTTCCAACCTGATAATTTGTGATGTAATTTTTGGATAATATCATCCCAAACTGCTTTGCATTTTGATTTGCTACAAATCTGAATGCCCAAGTAATTCATTGGCAATTGAGACAAAGAACAGCTAAAAATATCTGCACAAGAGTCCCCATTATGCATCTGACCCAAGCCAACAATTGTGCTCTTTCTGTAATTAACTCTTAAACCAGAAACCAATTCAAAAGGCAATAAAATATTTTTCAGGTTATGAATTTCATCTTCAGTATCATTAAGAAACACAATGAGGTCATCAGCAAATTGCAGTTGAGAGACTAAAGTACCAGAAGAACTGACCTTAAAACCAGAGATTAAACCTTGAGCAGCAGCAGATTTGAACATCAAAGATAAAATTTCTGCTACCAGAATAAACAGAAAAGGAGAAATAGGATCTCCTTGCCAAATCCCTTTTTGGTTTCTAAATAAACCAGCGGCTTCACCTTTTAGAACAACAACAAATCTTGGTGTTGAGATACACCAATTAATCCAGCTTCTCCATTTGTGACCAAAACCAAATCTACTCAAAGCTTTATCAATACAACCCCAGTTCACATTATCAAAAGCTTTTTCAAAATCAACCTTGCAAATTAAACCAGGAACTTGTTGTCTTAGTCTTGAATCAATCAGCTCAGATGCAATGAGAATGTTATCATGAATCTGCCTACCATGAACAAAAGCTCCTTGATGTTCAGAGATTATTGATGGCTTCACTGCTTTCATTCTATCTGCCAACAACTTAGAAATAATCTTGTAAACACTACTGATTAGACTGATGGGTCTGAAATCTTTTAGAGAAACAACACCACTGCACTTAGGTATCAAAGTAATATTAGTGCAATTTATTCTCCAATCTAGAGTAGAATTGGATTCAAATTCTTTAACAACCAACATAAAGTCTGACTTGATAATCTCCCAAGAATGCTTATAAAACTCCATTGTAAAACCATAGCTAATTAAATTCATTAACACAAAATGTTAGAGGACATTTTAGCCATTACTATTAAAATTACTACTTCATGACCGTATCTTGTCATCTTATCAGCCTTTAAAACTCCCCTTCTACAACCCCAGTAATGTTTTTCTTTCAAAAATTTAAGTATAATTCCTGAAGGATCGTCGGTGTTCTCACTAGTCAAACATAGCGAAAACTGAAAAGTGTGTCTCGCGTATTAAATCAGTACCAGATAGCAAAAGTAGAATATGGGAAAACCCATGCATTATTAATCATCTATATTTATTGATTCCCAATAATATCCACATTGGATTATTTCTGGATGATTATTTTATTAACTTAAGCAGTTTAGTTAATCTTAATAGATTATGCTTTCCTAAAAAAGATACTAATTGGTTCCTCCCCATCATTAACCAAAGCAAAGCGTCTAACTCCATCAGCACCTCTGTAAACCCCAACATCCTTACAAAGGACTTTGCAAACGTTACAAACAGTAGGACAGAAAACAAGCTTATAATTATACTTGTTAACACCATTATCTTTAACAATCTTAAACCAATTATCAATTGTCTGACGACCTGGATTGCCTGCGACTCCGTTCGTCTCGATAAACCATCTACTTACAGATTCATCAAAAGCTGCCAACCTCCAAACCTTGGAATACTGTGGACAGATTGAAGCAGCACCAGAGTACTTGATATTGAGATCTGTTTCAGTAAGGATTACTTTTGCCTTTGGATCCACAGATGCAAACGTTAATGGAAGTCCATTTGAGACTTCACGTTGTGACTGAACTACTTGACGTGGGCATTCGGCACCATTTAGTTTCAGGCCTAATACTAGTCCACCGCCAACATTAATAGGTATTATAGAGTAATTGAGCCCCTTTTGAAGTGGTTCCCCGCCTATGTCACGTACAGCTTCCGGTGCAGCCGAAATTGCAGAAAATTGGACGGAAATGGCTAAGGAAATGAAAGCAAAAGCTAGAAGAGGAGAAATATTAGCTGTTCTCATTGTGAGCAGGAAATGTATGATGATGGAAAGTTTAGTTTGTTGAGGTGAAGAATGAAATGAGATTGGTTTATATTTATAGCATTTAGAATCTAGCTTGGGAGATCTACGACTAGATGTTGATGGGGTGGCGGCTGGGGAAAGATCGTGAACACAAAAGTCAATTAAGGGAACGGCAAGTTATCTCCGACAGGATGTCTTTTGCACCAGCTCCGCCAAAGTCTTGTCTATCTTAAAATTTGACCAGCGAAGCGATTAATGGTCAAAGGTCAACATAAAACGCAATGAAGATAAAATTAGTCCACATAAGGAAATAACCTGCGTGCTGGACCGTTGTAAACCACAATGTGGTATGCAGTGGTGGACTTGGTGGGTTATCCATTTACAATCTTGCTAGACTCACCGAATAATTTGCACCGTGAATACACTGAGGGAGATCGTACGGACCCAGGACAGTGTTCGGTGTACTGGGATAGGGGTGGGGTAGAAGTGGGCCCCACCCATCCTCTCACTCGGTGAGAATGCGGTGCAAATTCTTCGTGAGTAAATCATTTTCGATCCATTTATGTCACTGCCGACTTCCAATCTAGAATCAGCCGGAACCAGGTGCAAAGCTAGGATTAGGAAAGGTAAGAAAAAGTACTCAAAGTTCTTTTTCTAGAATGATATTGTGGACACCATGTTTTTTTTTTGTTTTGTGGGAGACCATTCTCCCAATTTTACTAGGTTATTAGGAAGTAAAAATCAACATCCCTTATCTATATATCATTCTTAATGGCCAAAATACCATTTCTTTAATTATTAATAATTAAATTAGTTAAGATAGATTATGTTAGTACGATTAGAATGTATTTGATTTAGTATTAGTGTAAGAAAATTAAGATTAAAAATCATTTGAAAGAGAAGTAGAAGAGTTTATAGGATTTTTTTCTTCCAAAAGCTAGGTTTTGAGATTTTTGTATTCAAAATGAGCAATTTGAAAGGCAATTTTGACGAATGTGAACCCTCAATCTTCGTAACAATCCGATTATAAACGATTTGTAAAAATGAAAACTTTTAAAAGGTGGATCAGCAAAATAGTTACAGGTTCGGCTAGAAAAAATATAAGTACGGGTAGCCAAACATCCTCTTAAATGGAGTTTTGGACTAGGTTCAACTAGAAAAACAGAACTATAAGTAGCTGAACATCCTCCTTAATGGTGTGGACTAGGTTGGCTTTGGGAAACTCAAGAACAACCGACCCAATTCTTATTTTTTGTTTAAGAGAGTTATGTTTGGTAATGTCAAGACCACCATGTTCCTGGCCGAACGTAAGATAAAACTAAAACATACATTTATAGAAAGTCCGGCTAGGAAACTAGAAGGCTCGATTAGGAAATTAGAATGTTCGGCTAGGAACTTTTTTTCCGAAATAGTCGAACATACATTTATAGAAAGTTCGGCTAAACTTTTTTCTTCTAGAAAACTTTTCTTCATTTCCATCAGGTTCGGCTAGTTTGACTAGAGTTTTTCAAAAAATTCATCGCCGAACTTCTCTTCGGAACTTCAATTTTTACGATTACTATTCATTTTATCACAAAGATATAAAGAAGACATGGCTAGTCTGAAAGTATATTCTAATGTACAAAATTCTAAGCCGAATTTCTCTTCCGAACTTCAATTTTTACGATTACTATTCATTTTATCACAAAGATATAAAGAAGACATGGCTAGTCTGAAAGTATATTCTAATGTACAAAATTCTAAAATCCGGATTTACAACGATTATAAAAGTGGAAGAGAGAACAAGAAGAGAAAAGAAGTATTTAAAATGATCGGTATCTCCCACCAGGCTTACATAAATTTTAAATATGTTTTGTAGCCCAACTTGGGCATTTGGGCCTGTCTTAAGTCAGGAAAGCTAGGGTGTAGTTCCGCTCCAGCTGGTTGGCGGCGCATCGCATAGTGTATGATGGTCTTTTGAGACTGATGTTCGTCTGTAAAACGTTCGAAGTATTGTATTCCAAGGATGTTAAATGATTTCCATGAATCAAACTGTACAAAGCAACACAAATTTAACTTAGTAAGTGAATCGCATCCATCGATGCAATAGGATTATGAAATTTGAACCAGACATGCTATATACACGATAAATTGCAGTAGTTTGGATATATAGACCTGTAGTACTTTATGGCCGTACTTCGTAACATGTTTATGGTCATTACAGTGATTAAAGTTGGTGCATAATGGGAAAGCAGAAATATCAAAAGTAGTAAAACAGAAAAATGAATCTCATTCACTCTAAAGCTTTAACAATACAATCGTTTGTGAACCACAAACCCACACCGGACAAAAACATAACAGTGTAGTACAGAATCAACAAATAATTGAAAAACTATAAGAAACTGTTATCCTACACCACTACAAACTTATCCTCCACCGCAACTTTACTGCAGTTATGTGAACATTACTGTAACTTTACTGCAGTTATAGATCCATTGGTGGTATTAAAAGTTTGAGAAAAGTTTTTCTTTGTTATCCATGGAAGAGATACAACCAGCTTTTGTATACAGATGCTGTGACTGCAAGATGAAACAAAGTTCAGCTCGTCAAGAGCAACGACGAGTAACAAAATCTAACGGCAGTAATAAACAGAACAGATAACTGACATGATTGACAGTCGACTGACCTCACAAGACTCTAAAAGCAGAAACAAGAAAGTCATCTTTATTTGTCTATAATAATTCTAAATGCTGGCAGGCTCTCAAACTCACACTTATTAAGATAATTAATTATGCGGTCCTCTTTTGAATCTTAACTGGGAAGCCACCTTTCATTTTCGAAGTCAAGTATGAACCAAACTCTGGCACAAAATCATTCCCGTTTGCAGCAGCTGGAACCACTTGAAATCGGCGAAATACTTCTACTACGATCATCTTCATTTGCAAGAACGCCATCTCCTTACCCAAGCAAATCCTTGGACCTGCTTGAAATACCGGATACGCAAAAGAATCCTTGCTCACGAAGCTTAATTTTCCTGTCACGTTATCTTTTTGTAACCATCTCTCCGGCTTAAATTCATTGCAATCCAAACCCCACAAATTATCCATCCTACCCATGGCATAAATAGAAAATGATACTCGATCCCCTTTCTTTATAATCGTTCCGTCCGGAAAAATGTCATCACCTGCTGCTTCTTTACTATCGTACGGGACTGGTGGGTACAACCTCATGCTTTCACAAAGTGACGCGTGAATGTAAACCATGTCCTTGATGTCATCATAACCAGGTTCTTTAGCTATTTGGCTTATCTCCTTGAGTATCTCTTTCTCTACTTGGGGATTGCAAGAAACCAACCAGAAAAACCATGTCAAGGCCGCTGAAGACGTGTCTTGTCCCGCTAAAATGAAACTTATGACAATATCAATCACGAAATCTTCGTCTACATTTTCGTCTTTAACAAATCTTGACAGGAGATCAGTAGTCTCTAGAGAAGATTTCTCCTTGAGTTCGTTTTTCTTTTGCCTTACAATTTTTCTAGCAGATTCCCGGATTGTTGCGGTTGCTTGTTTTAGTCTCTTTTCTGATCCTATGTTGAGAAATCGCTTAACTTTCCAATATAAATGGAAAATATGACCGATACGTTCACTCATTATTCTGGTACCGTCTTCGAACGCAACTGCAAATTCCGTTTTTCTTTCAAGCGACAGTGAAAGGTAGCTTGGATCATACCCAAAGGAAATTTTGCAAATATTATCGAAAGCAAACCTTTGGAGGATATCTTGAAGATCAAGCACGGTGTTCTTTTCAGCTGTCATCGAAAGAACAGGAACCAACCGGTCGGATATCTCGATCTTAACAACTTCTTCGATGAACTTACGAAGAGAAGTAGAGTTGAATTCATGACTTGATATTTGTCTTTGAAACTTCCAGCTATCACCATCTGCATTGAATATCCCATCTCCTAGGAAATCACTGAGGATGCCTCTGAGCTCTCCACCTTTTGGATAGTTAGAGAAGTTAGACTTGAGAATGTGCTTAACATTATCAGGATAAGCAGTGGTTACAATAACAGTACCGATGTATCGAAGCACGTAGGTGTTAGTCGGGCAAACATTAAGAACCTCAGCTGCCCATTGATTATGCCGGTCTCTATTCGCAAGAAGGGCAAAAGAAGAACCGATTATCGGGTATGATTTCGGAAATATATCAGTCGGAGATGGTGAAGCAGACTTGTTACTGTTATAGAAGAAGATAAGGAGGGTGAGGCAAGGGAGGATGATGTAAGGACTGTAAGGAAACCATGTGAGTGAAAACCCGAGGTCTACCGCCATGAGTATTTAGTCTCAGTATATGCATTAGACAAGGATATATATATATATAGGAAGGATCCCTTCACATTTTTATTATCACACTATCTCACATGTTAGACGTTATTTTTATGAATAAAAATCAAACCATAACGGATTTGAAGCTAATAATTTGGGGATATGTTCCTCTTACCAAGTTCTACATGCTTACCAAAAATGAGCACATTCCAAAATATAAAACCTCACAATCTACCGGTCTTAATTTCGACGGACAGAATTCCGTTAATTTTCAATGACTCATTTTCAAAGGAGTAGATGGTGGTGTTATACGTTTCGGAATACGCTCATTTTCGGTAAAAACGTAGAGCAATGTAATAGTAACATATCCCCAAAATATTAGCTTCAAATCCGTTACGGTTTGATTTTTATTCGCAAAAATGAAGTCTAACCTGTGAAATAGTGTAATAATAAAAGTGTGAGGGGATCCCTCCTCATATATATATTTCTTGTTCAGTTATAGAGGGTTCGTCCCTTGACGTGTTATTGCCAAGATATTTTTTCATATTGAGAAAGTGATGTTATTAATTTATATAAGAAACAGTGGCAATTAGGAGAGACCTGGAGGCTGGAGCCATGCAATGTGTGTTATCAAGTCAAGTTCTCTAATAATATCGAACCATTGAGAGCTTGACCCCCTAGGAAAAGAATCGTCTCTTTACATAAATTATCAAAGGTGTGATAGCTGTCCGTCCTTTTTTTTGTTTGCCATTATTCAGTGTGATTGCGTTCTGACGCAATGGTCCAGCATTATGTCAAACAGAACTGCAGGCTAAATTTGCTTTCCTTTATCCCGCTCTCCTTTTGTTTGAGCCCACACTTCCACTTGCCGAGCTAGTAAGTTTATGACCCCATGAAATTTTATAATTTTGTAAGATAAGGCTAAGTCCCATGGTGTGCTAATCTAACAGCTAGATTAGCAGTCCATGTCAGTTAGGATAACCTCCTAAATCCTATGGTGTGCTAATCTAGCAGCTAGATTAGCCGTCCACGTTAGCGTCCGGCGTTGTTTGGTTCAGCAAAACCAATCTTAGTCGTCATATCAAAAAATAAATCTAGATGCGCTGAACCATTTAGCTAAAAGGTGATTTTTGTGGCGCTGAGCCATTCACCGCAACTATCTCGCTGCTAGTTCACATGTGAGCAAATGTTAGGAGAGAGAACTAGTGTTAACAATTAGACAACATTTTTTTGTTTTGAATTGCAACATTTTTTGGCTAATCTGTAGCCAATCTAGCCCATGTGACTTAGCCTAAGCCAAAAACAGTCCATACATGCAAGAGGCATGACCTATAGGTCCTCGTAAGTCTTACACATGCACCATTCTCCCTTGGAGCAAGCACTAGGCCCCCCTGGCCTAGATAAGATTAAGGTTTTTAGTGCAAGGCAAGAATAATAAACCACAAATATAGTCCTCGACTGTTTGGTAATATGCATGGACCGGAGCTCAGTTTCAACCCAGATAATTTTGAGTACTTCTAAATGATCCGTCTATCCAAAAATTGTGTCACTCACAAAAATGGACCCCGCTCTTTCTAATTTGGAGGGTGCTGGGTTTTGGATCCCATTTTTTGTGATTTTAGGTGGTCTAAAATGACTGTTCCTCGAGAATTTTCGCGTAACTTTTTTGAGTTCCATCAAAAATAATCATAAATATACATGCCAATGCTGGATTAAAAATTATTTGAACGGAAATTGAGTTTTCACCTCTGCGAATACATAATTTCCGCGAACTAAGCAACAACTAGCTGGTGCTGATCATTTCGAGCAACCAATACTCATGGCTTAGCACATCTCTAACATCCAACACTAATGGCTTAGCTGATGACGAAATTGTCCACCATACTAGTTATTCTTGGCTACATTATGGTCACATAGTGGAGAATAACACCACTATGTGATCTGTCAGTACCATATAAAGAAGAATCCGAAAAGGTTGGATTTTGTGTATTACACCCGAATACGTGGGGCAATCATTTACACACAAAACCATGTGTGGATAGTCCTTCGAAATGTACCAGAGCCATAGGAAATTTTTTCAATCAGTGATTTTCATATTTTTTTATTTTTTTTGATATATAAATTCATTCAGTGACTTCATTTCACTTCACTGACGTGAATAGTGAGAATTAATTATAGTGAATTCAATTTCTCCTTTATATCTTCGCCCGGAAACCACCTTCATTTAAGAGGTTTAAAGTGACAGAAACATGTTTAAAAGCTCTCTACTGTTGTAGGATACCACTATAAATCAATGTTGCGTTTGGTGGTAACTAACATTTTGATTCTCCAGTTGCTTTATCTAGCCAGCTTTTTGGCTTTAACTCTTTTAATTTGATTTGTCCATTCTACCCGCAGCGTAAGTGGAATAATATTTACTCTTTTTCGTCTTCTTCAACTTCTTGACGAACAATATATCGAGGCACATTTTTAGCATAAAGAGGCACAATATTTCAAAAAAGAGTCGCTCGGTGTGACAAGAGTAAATCAAACAATGCAAAAAACTGTCAAGGACAGAACAGTTCACAAATGCATCAAAACAAAAAGCAAAATACATCACAAAGTAACAATCCTTAGGAGTTTATGAAACTTAAAGACGGGTCCTTACTACTACGTAAGAGTACTTGCTCTACGCGATATATGAAGTGCCACTATCCTATCATTTTCACTGTAATAACCACAAGGGCGGACACAAAATTTAATGTAGTGCCAGGGTTTGATGATGTTTGTTTCTGTGTATGTCCCTGCTGATAGATACATACAGAACCCGTTCCAACTTCCAACTTCTAACTACTACCTTGCATGGGTGATTATATTTGAAACTATATATGCTTCTTTCGCTTGCTATTCTAGTAGTTCCTCCCAAGGGTCGAGCCGTCTACTACCCTACAAGTTCAACTTCAAGGTAACGGATTCGACACGGCATTTGCAGATACTATACGCTACTTGGAATAATGTTTCTGAAAATGTTAGTGATGTGAAAGAGCTGGTAAGAACCTTTGTACCATGCACCACAATTTTTAGATTTCATCTTATTAATGGTAAGAGTTGTTTGTCTTATAATTCCTAGGTTTTGAGGATCTATTGTTTAGCAGAGGCTATATCTATTCAGTCTATTCTATACACTTGTATTCATCTTGATATATACAGCACGACTCATGGAAAATCTTGGTATGCATCTTAGTAATACGATCGTGAATTCGATACGACTGAAGACCCATATTTTGGTGCCGATATGGATTAAAATGGCTCATGATGGTTGAGATACGTGTAGTATCTAAGAAATTAATGTATAATCCAAATTATTAATTAGTCGGTGTTTTAGGGGAATATGAGGTACGGCAAGGGAGATTGTATTGATAGCAACAACCGTATTACATAGCATAGTATGCTTTATATACAACCACTGGGAAAACCCTAACTATCCTAGTTGTGCCGGGCATCCATTGGCCGTAGGCCCTATAACACTCCCTCTTGTGCGGTCCAATAGAACTTCGTATGTAGTGCTTCATATATAGTGCTTCGAATGTAGGCCTTCAAATGTTGTTTTCTCCTTGATGACTTGTGCCGAAATCAATTACCTCATTAAAATTTTGACAAGGAAAAAACCAATGGGAAAAAACCTTGGTACAACTCTTCACATGTAGTACTTCAAATGTTGTCTCGTACTTTACATGTAGTTCATCACATGCAATATGATCTTCAAAGACCGACGAGTCTAAGTTAATTGCCTCGTTAAAACTTCATCAGGAAAACCCCAGAGAGACAAAACCTGAACTAAAGAAAAATAGTACATTATTAGGGAAACTTAACATAGTTGGACTCGAATATGCTGCCTCATTAAAACATTGACAAGGAAAACCAAGTGGGACAAAACCTTGACAAAGGGAAAAGAGTACAACCTGACAGATGCAAGTAAAGGTGATCCGTCGCAGATGATCACTTTGCTCCGTTGGAGTTGACTAGTTGCTTCAAACCTCCTAAGATAGAAAATCCTCGTGGGAAAGACAATAGCCTTAGTTGGGAAATTACTTCCCGGTGTTTGTTGTTGTCTCATTAAAAACCTTTCCGAGTAACAAAACCTTGTGGGTAAAACTATTGTCGATCAAAGGGAAAAAGAGTGCAACACAACTTCAATTTCGAAGTAAAATATGTCGACATCATATCCTTGGATCCTCCCCCTGATGTCGGCATCTCCCCCTGATTACTTTCAGAGTTGTTCCAGACAATTCCTTTAGTCATGTACTTTTCGAAACTGAATATCGGTAATAACTTAGAAAATAGTCTACCATATCTCCCCCTGATTACTTTCGTTAGAGAAGAGATTATTGTTCATTCATAATCAACAACCTTTGGATTGCAGTTCCTTTAGCATTCCTTCTTTTATGTCTTTGCAGGGATAAAACTCATGTCAATGGTTACTTTTGAGTATATGATTACATTCATTATACCATTCTAATGACGTTGCGTTGGCGCTGAGCTATATTTAGCTAACAAGTTAATTGAGGATGTAGCATTTGGTCGAGTACATTATGCTAAGTACAATAATGCGTCTATTATACTTAGATAAGGGAAATTCATCTCCCGACACAACTTCGTCATCTTTCTTTAGACGAATTAGTCATTTACTTACATTTGAACCTCGACTAACCATGGGAGTGCTAACATGATGCATGTCCTTGTTAAATTTCCTGACAACTTTAGACCTATGCAAACTTGTGGAATAATATTGTTGATGGTGGTTTTTAGTTCAGGGCTAAAATTGTAAAACCCTGCATTTATTATGCTGTCATTTTGCAAAGAGACAGAGCCATGTAAAAGTGATGAGTACACAACCTCTTTATTTACGCATTAATTGAGCAATTCAATATGTTTACATGAAATTTATCCAGAATGGTGCATGTAGCAACAATCCCGGATATTCTGTAAATTTCGACACTCTGCCTGTATTATTCATTAATATAGGACTCACAAAATACTTTCTGTGATGTGTTCCACGGCTGAACCCTTAATATTGATACGACATGAAAATTAGTGTTCACTCGCAGCTGAGTAGCATAAATTTCCCAAAGTAGCAAGGTTGAGGTTTGCATAAAAGTACTCAGTCAGAAAGCATGTTGTTCTCTGGTAATAAATAACTCCGTGTCAACACGCAGAATCCAATCAATTTTGTGGTAATTCACAAGATTCAATATCAACCTAATTAATTTGCAAAAATTAGGTTTTTTATGCCCTGCGCATTATATCAGACCCTGCTGGTCGAAACTAAACCTAGGCAAACTAGGCAATTGATCCGCCATGGATTAGTAGGTGCAAAGTCCTACCCAAAATCAGAAAACAAGGAATAAAAGAGGAGCCGCGGAAAATAGGAGCAGCAACAAAGGGAGGTGTGGCCGTGCCATAGGCCAGCCGGTGCCACCTGCAAATGGCCACACCCCCATGCTGCTTGCCGGCCCTCCTCTTTCCCATCGACTAATCAGGTTGCTCTAAATCCGCCACATGCACATGAGATGTGGTTGGGCCCATACTTGCCGGCCCTCTTTCTTATCGGCCAATCAGGTCGCTTTAAATGCGCCACGTGCACTAAAGATGTGGCCACGCCCTATGTTTGCCCGACCCCTTTTCTATTAACCAATCAGGTCGTTCTAAACCCACCACGTGCATAAAAAGGCCAAACCATGCCAAACGGCCACCACGCCAACATCGGCATGCAACACCCCGCCAACAAATAGGTATGCCAAACGTGCCATGCTGCGCCAACGTGCTAATCGGCATGCAAACATGCCACTCCGCCGCAGTAATGTGCCGCAAATGGCGCATCTACGTGCTAACCCACTTTCTGTTCGTGGACAACGCCACAACGGACTTCAATCAGGGTATTCTAATTAGAAGCATGAATTTTGCTTTAGCAGCACTAGTCGAAACCTTAATTTCCGGTTGTGGCCCAAATTACGCCACTTTGGCCCCACAACATGTCACGAGCCATGCAGGACCCAAGAAACCCTAAAAATGGCGCCATGCTATGGCCACCCATGGATATCCTTGCGCCTGTGGTCGTTCCCACATATGGCCTTGCCATAATTCCTTTGACGCGGCCATGGCACCATCTGCACAAAGAATGTCACTGTGCCACGGCCACATGCCACACGCGCTAATTAGGGTTTTGGCATGCCAAACCCTAATTTAAGTAAGGTTGCTACGCCAACCATGCCAAATAATGCTACCTAGAGCATTAAGTTTGATATGGCAACTACAGCCAATATTGCCAAACCATATTTGGATTCAACACCAATATGCCAAGATATAACGACCACGGCTACGCCAGGCGCTATTCGCGCCACTATGCCACTGGCATGTGCCAATCGTGCCACCATGCCACTGGCGCCATTATGCCATCACCAGGTGCCAACAGAATGCTTCTCTCATGAATTACAATCTCAGCCGTCCAAATTCGCCACGGAATTGACCGGCCTATGGTAAGTCTTAGGCGACCAACCAAGACTAACCTAATAGCATCACACACTATTCTCTTGCGGCAAGTCTCCTGACTTTGACTTGCCACACATGGCTATCTGCTACTTAGTTAGCATACAATTAATCAGAATAGCTTGCATACAAGACCCATTCGGCAATCTGCTACACATTTTCCACGAAAATACTCGAGACATCAAACATGTCACAAATTTGGGGATGCTCATCAGGGTATTGGTATGGCGGTTTACAACGTGCGGCGTGCAACACCCCCATTATAAGAAAGTGTCAGGAAAGAAGGGAAGTTAGTGGCGGCAAGAAGTAGTGGGTGTAAACAAACTCATTTCCTTCATAGTGGAGGCGTGGTTTCTGGCACTTACACATTACCCCACTTCTCCATCACTCAACCACTCTCACTTCCTACGAGATCAAGGTGCATTCAATTATGACTTGTATAAATAGGTTTCTACCTATTTCGACCAGACAACGAAGTTTGGGTTAACAACAACACAGTATCCATAAAAACACCAAAGAACTGATAGCTTACATTCCGCAAGCCAGTTCCATATTCTGATACAAGTCATAAAATAGCCACACCTTTAGAATTAACCATTCTGGTCTCAACACCTTCTTCGCTTCCCTCCCTAAGACCAACCCTTCTCCTTCACTTTGTGACCGAAGCAAGACTGGAACGACCATTTCTTGGTTTAGGCCAGGATTGTACAGATTGATCTCTCGAATCTAAAGTACTCCCGTGCAGTGCATTTGTTTAGGTCTAAATTCGTTTCTCATCAACACACCCAAATTTACCAAAACCGGCAGAAACAGTTTTTACCCCAAAACAAATATACCACAAGCTCAATTTTCGATCGAGCTTTCCCAGGTGTCTCATCTCAAATTTGGATTTAGAGTAACTTGTAGGATCTCTTATTACTTTAAGAGCTCTCATCATGTCTGTACCATCGGCATAGATAGCTACAATTCCAAATCAGGAACTTGCTTGTGAATACGCAAGGGAAAATACCTTACTTGTCTATCCCCTCCAAATCAAATAGTCACTTGGACGTTTAAACCATATTCACATGATTGTTTCTATTCGTAAGTGAACGTCTAGTCTAATTGTAAACGCACTTTTTGGTCTAAAATAACTTGATTTGGGGAACAAAAGGTTATCAAGCACTTTTGTAAATATCTTATATCTCTTGATTCTTTCAGAAATACGTAACAACCACATACATATGCTGCATTTCAAGTCCTTTTGAAATTACCAAGCTAATAACTAAGTAGCGGAATGCTATAACGTTCATTATAAGAGAACAATTCCAGGGCTTTGTGAGAAACCTCGCGCCACAAGGCGAGTCTTTATACTTTAAGACTTCATTCTTTCCAGTGTGCTTTATGACAAATAATCATGTATGTCCCATAGGATTTACACTTGGTTGGTTAGCACCACCTCACCAAATACCTGTATATTTGTCAAAGAACCAAGTTCTACCTAGATTGTTTTGGCAAAATATTTTTTTTATTGACATTAAACAATAAAAAGCATGGTTCGATCTCATCGTGCTCTATTTCCTTGAGCAACTATATATAAAAATAATCATTCATATGCTCGCAAGATCTTTCCATTGACTCGTGTGTGTTCTCATAATCCTTTAGGATTTCATTGTTCTCTAGAATCATTAAACTTCGGAGCGTCCGCCAATATTGATTCATGGACATAGTCAGAGACAATAAAATGAGATGATTTCATTAATGATACAAATTAGGTAGTGCCTTACTGTTAGAGCACTGCTCGGTCGAACTCGCAAGCGTTGATATCTCAAGTTTGTTTGTCAAGTTTAGTTGTTAAAACTATAAGTCTTGATTTCTAGTCTACTTATAGCTATGTTATAGATTAGGATAGAATGTGTAGTTGAGCTTTAGACTTCACGGCGTTCATTGATTGAAGACAAAGAACTACTAAGGGGAGCTTGTAGAACTTCATCAACAAAAGGTATGTGGAGACTTGAACTCATCTATCACTCAGAAGTCTATTTCTATTCTATCTCCTATTGAGACAAAAGTCGTATAGCTATATATACTTTACTTTATACACATTTGATATTTCGAGCTTAATTTAACTCTCTTACATATTTATCGAAATATGTGTTGGAAAGTTTTCGCTTTAACCAAGTTCATCTTTATTCTTGACGAAATTTAAAAGATGATCATATGAAAATCTCCTGGTAACATCTTACATAATTTTTGTGAGACAATCATTTGATGTAGACTCGGAATGTTTTGTATTGATCTATTGATCACTTGAAAATTTTGAAGCTAATAGTTTGTGTGAGACAGCTATTCCCGTCTTCTAAGAATGTTTCAATGATTAAGATGGAGTTTAGAACAATTAACCATTGATTGGATATAACATAGTATGCGTACTTGTATGCTAAATGTTGCAAGTTATTCAAAGTCGGGGAACCATAGTATGCATATCCGTATGCATATTGGTTTAACAGTTGAAGTCCGGGAACTTAGTATGCATACCCGTATGCGTACTGGCGTAACAGTTCAGGTCCGTGAATTTAGTATGCGTACCCGTTTGCATACTAATTCAACTGAAGTTGGTCGTGAACGAAAGTATGCGTACCCGTTTGCATATTGGCGAACTGACCAGGTCCAAGAACTCTAGGTATGCGTACCCGTTTGCATACCTGAGTGGGTTAAGTTCTAAAATCAGTTTATTCGTGAACAAATACATTTATATAATAAGGAATGCAATCTTTTGCAAACCGTGGCTATAGTTTTCATGAATTGATTCGAGTGAATAAAAATAGATTTTTCTTCAATTGTGTCTTGTATACTTCTATGAGAATATAAACAATTGAACAACTCTATAACTAGTTTCATTTTAGTCATTTGAACTAGTCGTGATTAAGATGAACAAGGTTGATATGAAAGTGTTCATATGGCTAACTTTGGTTAACTATTGTTGAGCCAACCAAGTGTACACGTTTAGGTACGGTTACCCATATCTAAATGAAGGAACATTTCATTTGTGTGTAACAAGCTAAGTTAGATCTAACGGTTGAAAGATATTAGCTTGAATCTAATCGGGTTTTCATCTAACGGTGAATATTGAATGCTTTGTTACCAAGGTAACATTGATTGCAAACCCTGATTTGAAGACTATATAAGGGAGAACTCTAGCAACTGGGAAACCTAATCCCCACACCTCCTGTGTGATACTAGTTGCGAATAGAGTCGATTCTCCTTTAACCTAGGTTTCTCTAAAACCATTATAGGTTAACGACTTAAAGACTTCATTGGGATTCTGAAGCCAGACCCAACTATTTTCTCTGTAGTTGCGTGTTCTGATCTTACTTTGTTCTATCGTATTGAGTACTATCTTCTCTAATATTTGCTCGAGATTCAATCTCCGATAGGTAAGACAAAAAGTAGTCACAAACATCTTTGTCTCATCGTTTGTGATTCCACAATATCTTGTTCCGCTTTTATACGGTTAAGATCATTGTGAGGTTATTCATATTACTAGGATATTCTTCGAGAATATAAGTCCGGTGTATCAATTGGTTCCTGTTCACCTTGATTTCTCAAAAGACGGAACAAAAACTCGTAGGTATTTCTATGGGAGACAGATTTATCTATTCAATACACTTTTCTGTGTGAGACAGATTTGTTTATCAAGTCTTCGACTTTGGGTCGTAGCAACTCTTAGTTGTGGGTGAGATAAGCTAAGGGAATCAAGTGCGTAGAGTCCTGTTGGGATTCAGAGACGTAAGGAACGCGACTGTACCTTAATCAGTGTGAGATTGGTTAGGGATCAACTACATTCCAGTCCGAAGTTAACCATTAGTAGGCTAGAGTCTGTAGCGTATTAATACAGTGTGGTGTTCAAATCTGGACTAGGTCCCGAGGTTTTTCTGCATTTGCGGTTTCCTCGTTAACAAAACTTCTGGTGTTTGTGTTATTTCTTTTTCGCATTATATTTTCTATATAATTGAAATATCACAGGTTGTGCGTAATTCAATCAATTAGATAATCCAACCTTTGGTTGTTGATATAAATTGATTGACACTTAAATATTGGTCTTTGGTACCGTTCAAGTTGTTTCTCATAATAATCAGGCTCGCGGATTTATATCTGTTTGATTTGTTGATTACATTGAGAAACAGAGATATAACTCTTGGATGTATTTTCCTTGATTGAGTCTGACTGTCTAATTGATTCTCTTGGAAATATATTGGAGTTAGTCCATACAGATTGCCTAAACGAAATATTGGGTGTGGTTGTTAGACCCCAACTTTTTCACTTACTCATATACTTCCTTTCTAGGTGAGCATTGATCGAACCTGGTGGCCTCTCCATCTTCCTTTATGGAGCCACGACGTTAACTACACTTCCATCAAGTGTAGTTACAACACCTTAGTCTATGGTGTACCCCATACTGAGGATTTCTAACCTTGCAGGCACATTTGCAGCTGGTAAGTGTGATCTTGTCACGTTGTCGATATCAGTGCACTTTATGAAATCGATTATTCTTTTCACTTCACATTTACATTTGTGGAGTACAAAAATCAATATGAGACTGAGTGGGAACACACCAAGACAATTCCTGTCATTCATTTAGGAAATTCTTCTCTTATCTCCCCCTAGCGGCGGGAAGACTGTCCCATTAAAGTGACGATCAATAAATATAACGGATAAGAGATTGTCTGTTAAAGGTTTCAAAACGCGGATAATTGTTGGGAGTAAATATCCAACAAAACTACTTAATATTTTTCGTGACCCATCATAGTACGATGTGGATTCGTAATAACACATATATAGTGTAACCAAAAATGCGTAAGAACACGAATGTCAGGCTTATATCTATTTATCAACTGGTACGCAGAAAAGGTTGACTAATATTGGGTTCTAACACGAATTAAGTAAAGATGCGTTCATATATATTGTATATTCCCCAAGCAGTTAAAGGTAGGTTTCACTACACCAAATTCTGGGATTCGTAACTAAAATTCGTAACGGCTTACTGGCCGTTACGAAATTTCTGTTGCAAAAGGCCGTTACGAAATTTTTGTAACAGGCACCATCCGAAACAGGGCATCCGTTACGAATTTTTTTTAAGTGTGCCAATCACACGCTTGGTCACACTTGGATCGTAACACTTGCAGTTTCTGCGTGTGCCAGTCACATGCGTGTGCCAGTCACATGCGTGCAATTATTTTTCCACCAAGATGAGTAATACTAGAGGATATTTCTTCCCCTGCGTGTGCCATTCACATGCGTGATATTTCTTTTCCTCCCATTCCTTGGTGAATCGAGCAGATCAATATTTCATTTCTCTCTTCTTTCGTCTGCTCCTGCCTCTCTTCTTTCGAACCCTAGTGAAACTTCATCTTCATCTTCAATAATCGACAGCCGAGAAACCGTCACAGAAATCTCTCAATCAACTTCAATAATAATCTTTAATCGTCGATCTGTGTAATTAGTGTTCATCATCATAAGTTTTTCGATTTGTAGGGTTTCATCTTTTTTTCAATCGTATGTTTAATAGGGTTTCATTTCATCTGTTTTTTTCTAATACGATTTGTTAATCTGTGAATCTGTTATTCTAATACGATTTGTTTCATCTTAGTTTCGATTTTAGTCTTTCTTCTTCAATTAAATCTAATTCGATTTGTTTTTCTGATTTCATTTTAGGGTTTGAAGTACTGAAGAACTTTGACGAATTTATGCCTCCTTAGAAGGTATAAGTTTCAAAATATGAACTATTTTAGGGTTTTATGTTAATTTCTGTTTTAGAGTTTGGAAATATGAACTGATTTTAGGGTTTGTTGTTCTAATATGGGTATTTGTTTTATGATGTTAGGGTTTGTGTTGCTCATCGGAATTAGAACTTTGAAGATCGAATTACTTCATACTAGGATACCACAAATAAAAAGTTTGTGCTTGGATGTAAAGCCAGATGTGGGTTATAAGATTAGTGGGTTATAAGATTAGTGGGTTATAAGAGGCCTCTCTGAAGTTGCCAAAAGAGGACGAAACATAGATAGTGTGTGTTTCTTAAGCCAAATTAGTGGGTAATAAGATTATGAATGTATTATGTCTATTGGTATGTGGGCAAGGAAACTACAGAACTCCCACTCAATGTGCCTTTTTTTAGATAAATGCCGTTCAAAGAGGGGCTCAGCTTTTTGGGGTAATAAAACATTCAAGTTACTTTGAGATTTCCTACTTTTTCCTTTTTGTTTCTAGGCATTGATCTAATATTGCCACAATTTTTGTAGGATCACTTCAATCTTGTCCTGGATGGTGTGCTGGTGGGCACAGCATTACAGAATCAAATGAATACTGCATATGTAAGATATATATCTAGCGCGAGTTCTCATTGAGACTGTCATGGTGCATCTTCAAATTAGAGGAGTTTCAGGTAAATATGTGAAGACTCTACTTAGATTTATATTCTTTCGAAGTCTAAGGTTATTAACTTCTGTTCTTCCTATTTATTTGATAGACGACATCCGACAGAGCAAGCAATGCTCTTATGAATGTTGTTAATAATTTTCAGTCACTTTCCAAATTATTGCTTGATTTTTTATTTTTATGTTGTTAAATATTTGTTGGTGATATTTTACGAATCTCTAAGAGCTTGTCTTAAAAACATTGGCCGAGTAACGAAGCCATTCTCACAGATAGACTGTAGGGTAATTGGTGACCACCATTTGTGGATTTGGTTAATTGTTCTTAGGTATAAATAACTTTGGGACCTGTCTGTCTTATGAGAATTGCTAGGACAGTAATCGATTCTAAACATTTGAACATTTTTTGATCATATTCTGTCTTAAGACTAAACCATGGTAGATTAAATGAGGATATGTTCTTATGCAATAATGATAGCGATTTGCAGTTCTGAGCGGTTCTCCTAAGCAATGTGTCCAAATACATAACAGTGAAACCTCACTAGTAGCAGAACACCAAGAAAATCCATTGTGAGAGGCGTCAAATTTTTATTACCAGTTCGACCAGGAAGATTTAGCCACTGCTTCAAAAGGGCCTCATGGTAGCTCTATTACCTATTTATATTATCTTCATGATTCATCAACTTGCTCGACATTTCATTGATTGTTTAATTGAACAATTTTAAACAGTTCCAAGGGGATCAACTCACCTCTCCGAAGTTGCAAAAAGACGAAATATGGAAAGTGTGTTTCTCGAGCCAAATTAGTGGGTTAAGCCTAATGAATGTTTTCTGTTTATTTGTATGTGAGCAAGGCAACTGGAAAACTCCCATTCAGTGTGCCTTTTTAGATGAATGTTGTTCAAATAGGAGCTCAGCTTGTCGGAGTAATAAAATGTTCAAGTTACTTTGAGATTTCCTACTTTTTTCCTTTTTGTTTCTAGGCATTGATTTAAAATCGCCAAAAAATTTGTTTAATTCTGTAGGATCAGTTCAATCTTGTGCCCGAGGGTGTGCTGGTGGACAAAGCATTAAAGAAACAAATGAATGATGCATATGTAAGATACATATCTAGCGTGAGTTCTCATTGAGACTGTCATGGTGCAGGATCTTCAGTTTAGAGGAGTTTCTGGTAATTATGTTAAGACTCTATTTAGATTTATATTCTTTTAATTTTTAAAGTCTAAAGTTGTTAACTTCTATCTTCCTATTTATTTGATAGACGACAGAGAGCAAGCAATACAAAACTGATTGGAGGTGTTCCGTTCTGCACCACCTCAAGCACCACCTCTCCAAAGCTATAAACATCAGGGGAGGTGTTCCGTTCTGCAGTTCGAATATACTCTGGTGACATATAACCAAAGATCCCTTGAACTGGTTTGTTAGGGTCAATAAGAGTGTGGTGGTCATGCTCATATCTGGTGAGGAATTCAGATAAGTTTTTTGGAAGGCTTCCTCAACTTATTCGAGAAAATTTATATATGAGGACATTGATTTGTTTCTGTTTGTTCCAATGGAATTGAACATGATCAGGAAATTTTGATGTAATACTGTTCTATTGCACTATTGCAGGAGTCAAATTACCAAGGGAATTTGGGTCGCAAAGTGTGTAGGTATTGAGCCTGGCACGATTGCCATGGATTTGGAGGGCATTGATGGAAGAGAAAGAGGGTAGGTGATTTATCACATTTGTGTTTCAATTTTTTTAGTATTTATGATCATTGCATACAAGTATTGTTGCTGATTGTATCTTGCTTGTTAAACTCAGGATGATACAACATTTGAGAAGCAAAGTGCTCCTTTTGCTTTGGCGATTTCAGACTTTATACTGATAAACATGTGAGTTGCAAGTTACAACACGTAATTTCATGTTAAACACCCAAGTGTTTTAAGTCATCTTCTTTGTTTATGCAGGTTGAGCAGTTAAGAAAGGTTTATCCACTCTATTGCTCCAGGAAGGCTTGCCTGTGATAGACGGTGTGTAGTCCCTGCTTCAGGATTTAGTTTTAGTGCACAGCAGATATGTAAAGTTATCCTAGACAACACCTTAACCTTCCTGCTCATAAGGTCTATAAATTGTTCTGTAGGGAATCAATTTTTTGTTTTATTTTTGATTTCAGTTTCTTCAACATATTTTTCTTTTTGCTGTTCAGGTAATGGTTGCAACTGTTCGATGTGAAGAGATTACCAATGAAAAGCTCAGTCACTTGACCTCATATGAGGTATCTATGTAGCTTCAATTTCAAATCCATAGATTCTTATAGAGTTACTTTAAATGATTGTTTTGTACACGATCCAATTTTATTGATGTGAACAGGGTTGGTTGGAACTGGATGAAGTTGTTCAAGCTGTCTTTGTGTCAGGCTTCGGAGAAAAACTCAGCTATATCTTAGATACATATATTTCCAGTAAGGCCATATCTGCTGCAAATACGTACTGTACATACGTCAATCTCTGGCTAGATATTATATTTTATTTGAGAAGATCATTGTTTTGCTGCTGGCGTCAAATAGTGGGGGCCAAGCAACTCAGGATGATGAATGCATTGTCAGATTTATATGTTTTTCTTCTTAATCACTTTGGGTTATTTGATTTCTTGCTTGATTATTTTTCTCTGCAGATATGATTCGGAGGCCATCTACTTTGACGAAAGTGTAAGTAACTTTGGAATCGAAGGCATTGCATGTAAGCATAGACCTTTCGGATTCAGAATAATTTATTTCTCATTGTTTTAAGATTCTGCACTTGATATGCGTGAATTAATTTTTCTCACATACCCATCGTTTTTCTTATTCTGTTCTGCAGTTTGTGCATCCTGCTCACCTGAATCTGTTGAGACATCTACAAGCCAAATGTTTTGATAATTTTAACAAAGCACTAGAACAAATCACTCTTAAGGGGAGAAGGATTTGCTGCATCTATCCGCAGTTGTGTTCAGTCTTCTATCCTCGAGTTTGATCAAGGGTGTGCAGGTAAAACTTAAATTTGTTGGCTTTCCAAAGAGCCTGTATAAACTGTAACAATCTAAAGCCAATGCGCTTATTTGTTTAAATGGTGCACCATGTTGTCTATCTATTCATCTATCGATTTATGTTCTCCTAGATGCTTCTGTAAAGTAAGCGGTCTGGGATGCTTCGAAAGTCAGTGTGAAGCTACGCCGTGATATTGAAGAGCAAGCAGCATCTGTTCACAGTGCAAAGTTCTCAGAACTGATTACCAACTATGAGGTTTGTCTATTGTTTCCTTGAGATTTTTTTATTTTCTTGATTTTTATTAGTTGCCATGGGTATGGCATCTTAGTTTGTCTGCGTGTAAATTTCATAAGTTTGGTAGCCTTACTTAGGTTGGTATTCTTGTTAGAGCATTGCTCGGTCGAACTCGCAAGCGTTGCTATCTCAAGTTTGTTTGTCAAGTTTAGTTGCCAAAACTATAAGTCTTAATTTGTAGTCTACTTATAACTAAGTCTCGGACTAGGATAGTAAGTGTAGTTGAGCTCTACACTCCACGGCGTTCATCAAATGAAGACGAAGAACTACTCAAGGGAACATGTGAAACTTCATCAACAAAGAGGTATGTGGATACTTGAACTTATCTATCACTCAAAAGTCTATCTATTCTGTCTCATATTTTGAGATAAAATTCGTATTGCTATATAGACTTCAATTATACACATTTGCTATTGCGAGCTGAGTTTAACTCACTTATCTATTTCTCGAAATATGTGTTGCTAAATTTTCGCTTTGGCCAAGTTCATCTCTACTCGTGATGAAAGTCATGTTGATTATTTCAATAACTTGAAAATCGCTTTGATGAAAATAGTTTGTGAATAACAACTATTATAACAGACTCTAAGAAAGTTTCAATGATTGAAATGAGAGTTTAGAACAAGTAACCATGTTTGGATATAAACATAGTGTGTTCTCACATTTGTGTAAAAGTAAAAAAACCGGGAGCCTAAATGCGTACCCGTACGCGTACCGTCGGTTGTTGGAAACTCAGGCAAGTATGGGTACCCCGTACACATACTGGCGGAAGTTTCACGTCCGTGAATTTCTACTGGAGTTTGGAAGTGTGAATTGGTATGCGCACCCGTACGCGTACTGGCGTAACCAAACTCGGTCCGACCACTTAAGTATGCGTACCCGTTTGCATACTTAAGAAGGTTATTTTCTAAAATCGGTTTGTTCACGAACTAAAACATTTATATAATAAGGAATGCAATCTTTGCGAACTGTGGCTATAATGTTCTTGAATTGATTTGAGTGAATCAAAATCGATTTTGCTTCGTTTGTGTCTTGTATACTTTTATAAGATTTAAGCAATTGAACAATTCTCTAACTAGTTCATTTGAGTCACTTGAACTAGTTATGGTGAAGATGAATAATGTTGATATGAAAGTGTTCATATGGCTAACCATTGGTTAACTATTGTTGAACCAACTAGGTGTACACGTTTAGGTACGGTTACTCAAACTTAAATGAAGGTGCATTTCATTTGTGTATAACAAGCTAAGTTTGATCTAACGGTTGAACAATATTAACTTGAATCTAATCAGGTTTTCATTTAACGGTGAATATTGAATGTTTTGTTACCAAAGTAACTTAGATTGCAGACCCTGATTTGGAGACTATATAAAGGAGAACTCTAGCAACTGGGAAACCTAATCCCCACACCTCCTGTTTGATACTAGTTGTATAAATTAGAGTCGATTCTCCTTTAACCTTAGGTTTTTCATGAAACCCTTTAGATAACGACTTAAAGACTTCATTGGGATTGTGAAGCCAGGCCCAACTATTTTCTCTGTAGTTGCGTGATCTGATCTTGTTGTTTCTATCGTGATTGAGTACAATCGTAAGATTGGCTTGAGATTTATATCTCCGATAGGCAAGATAGAAAAGTAATCACAAAAGCCTTCGTCTCATCGTTTGTGATTCCACAATATCTTGTTTCGTTAATCGATTAAGAATATTGTGAGGTGATTGATAATTTTAGGCTGTTCTTCGGGAATATAAGTCCGGGTTATCGATTGGTTCCTGTTCACCTTGATTTATCAAAAGACGGAACAAAAACTTATAGGTATATCTGTGGGAGACAGATTTATCTATTCAATAGACTTTTCTGTGTGAGACAGATATGTTTATCAGTCTTTGACTTTGGGTTGTAGCAACTCTTAGTTGTGGGTGAGATCAGCTAAGGGAATCAAGTGCCTAGTATCCTGCTGGGATCAGAGACGTAAGGAACTCAATTGTACCTTGAATCAGTGTGAGATTGATTAGGGTTCAACTACAGTCCAGACCAAAGTTAGTTTGTAGTAGGCTAGTGTCTGTAGCGGCTTAACATAGTGTGGTGTTCAAATCTGGACTAGATCCTGCATTTGCGGTTTCCTCGTTAACAAAACTTCTGGTGTCTGTGTTATTTATTTTCCGCATTATATTTTGTTATATAATTGAAATATCACAGGTTGTGCGTTGAATCGATCAATTGGTAAATCCAACCTTTGGTTTTTGATTGAAATTGATTGATCCTTGAACATTGGTCTTTGGTACCGTTCAAGTTATTTCTCTTGTATTCAAGGATATCTTAGGGGATGATTTGTGCTTGGTGACTAGTATTTGGGAAGCATATCTGGGATCTAATCTGTAACGGTAATTAAGTTGTCTGCTCCAGTTCTCTTACTTCCTTGCAGCAATAACTTCATAACTTCTCCCTTCTAGTTTTTGTGTGTGTCACCTCTTCTAGTTTTTGCTTACTTCCAACATCTAAGTATACAGTTTTTGTGTTCGCAGGTTATTTGAATGATCTATTTGATCAAAAAGGGTGGAGAACAAAGCAGCTTCAAGTTTTGTAAGTTCCATGTATTTAAGCTTTGTAAGTTCCATGTATTCAAGTTTTGTAGGCAGTAGGTAAGTTTCTATGTGTTCCCTTAGAAATTTGATACTTCACCAAAAAAAAGTTTGGTACATAGAGAAATTTTAGTTCTTTTGTTATATGAATTGAATGAATGTGATATGAATAGATTGAAGAAATTGTTGTCGAGTGTGGTGATGAATGTATTGAAAGGTGTATGCAGGGTATTGAATTTAGAATTCCGGCTTATTTCCGGCAAAAAATGAACTGCCAGTCGGCCTTGAAATTGACCAATTTTTACCAGGTCAATGTTGACTGGCAATAATTTTTTTGCAGTTACAAAAAAAATCGTAACGGCTTGAAACTGTTTCAACTTGCCACTTAGTAACGGCTGCAGCATGTTACTAATTTGCCACGTAGTAATGGCTTTTAAGATGTTACGACCACGATGTTACAACAAAAATAGTAACGGCCCTGAGCTGTTACCACGTGTCAATTTGTAACGGCTTCCAGCTGTTACTAACGCCGTTACAACCCAAAATTCGTAACGGCTCCTTTGCCGTTGCGAAAAAATTGTAAACCTCTTTTGAAACAGGTGACGGCCGTTACAACCCCTTTTAGTAACGGTTTATTTCTGTTTCTAATCCAAAAATTTGGTGTAGTGTTAGTACGCATAACCATGCCTTAGATATCATCTGTAACCTTTGATGATAGCCTTTGCGAGACCATGAGGTATAGGATACTTTGCATTGATCCTATTAAATATTCAATAACCATCAAGTCCTTTTGATGTACACTCGCTAGCATTTACAAGGGGTGGTGAGCCCTTACATGTAAAATATGTACTGGTAGTTTTCCAAACGCAAATTTATTGGGAACTATAATTAGTCCAAAATGTCAAAACATTCACCAGAGCCATAAGTCACTCTAATGGTCTGCATTCTGCATGAACATTTTTCTAAATTTGCCTCATTTTCTTTGTAATATGGATTGGTTACCATTTGGATCTTAGGATGGTCTCAATCCTGTTTTACTGAAGACTTTGTGAAATGAGTGATATGCTTTCTTACATAAAAGCAATGGGTAGGGGGGGTTGTGCATCTAGTACTTTAGAAAACACTTATTGAGAGATATGCCGTCACTTCGCATTATGTCAATCTTTCTCCCGTTTTTGTTCACTCAAATAAAGTGATGTTCGTATGAGTCCTTTCAAAACGACCATCATGTCACAAACCAAAGTGGATTTATGTTATCCCCCAAGCCTGTATGAGTCAATTCCCAACATTTCATCGTCGGTGTCAATATGGATTCAATAATCCAAATACTATAGTGATTTACATTTCACTAGATTGACTCATTAATTTCTCTAAAATATGTTTCCTTCCAAATACATTAGAGACTATACAATATGCAGTCAATTACATTCTCATCACTGTGAGTTTCCACATGATATCCACTTGCATGAGTTTCTATGGAATTTAACAAGGTGTGATTATCTCTCGGTACATGTAGATATTTTGTGACGTCTTTGTTCTATCTTGAAAACAAATTTTGAGTAGTGCTTCGCTCGATGATTCAATCCTCGTAGTCACATTATAAGGAAATAGTTCAACAACAATTTTATATTCCTTAAGCTAGTGGGAGGGAAACCACTATCCGTTAGACATTGAGTCTTGAGATATTAAATAAGTGGTGTGGCCTTATTAGTAATAAAAGTGAGATTCAACTCAAGTACTTTAGAATGAATATGTGTTACGTTTCAGAGGGATGATATTGTAAGGACCCTTAAGCTCGTCAACGCTATTAGACCGGTCAAGAGAAGATCAAGAGACGATTTAGCCGCTAATGACTTGATTAGTTAATGTAGATTTTAATTAATAGAAATTAATCTAACAACGATATAGATACGAAATTAGTACCACTAGATAGATCTCGGAAATTTATGCGAAATGGACTACAAGAACGCGAAAATCGGATACCGGACGAAGAAGATATCACACTCGGAAATTTGGATGTAGATGTTTGACAAAAGTCAACCTTCATTGACCGACGAAGTTTGACCGTTTGACGGACCTTTCCAATTTGAGTGTACCTATAGTTAGTAAAAGGTTATCCCATAGTATCTCCTATTGGTTCCTAATAATAAAGCTCAAAAGGTGTAAATCAGGTGTGATTATTGCAAATATTATGAAATCAAATTAATTAAATTATGGAGGGAGTCATCATGTTCACGTGAAGAGTAGGAGGTGTTGATATTTCCTTGTTTGAAAGAGTGAAGGATAAGGTGGTGGTGTGAGTTTGGGAACAAAACAGAGAGGTGGTGAGAATGAGTATATAGTTGGGAGGAAAAGATTATAGAGGAGAAGATTTCTTAGGAAACTTGAAAGGAAAAGGGGTTTTTTAGTTTGACAAGGAATAGGCTAGTGATGAATATGTAGTTATGGGAAGTGAATGAATTGATGGTTGGTTGGTTCCGTGCGATCATCTTGAATGTGAAGGTGGTACTGATTTTTGGTTTATCCAAGTTAATGGATGATAATCAAAGTGAATATAACATGGATGGAGGAAGTTGGAGAATAGAAGAAAAGAGTGTTGATGATGAAATAAAGAAAAAGAGTATTATAAGGATGATGTGAAACAAGTCTTTTATAGTAAGGTAACCTTTCTGATCAATTTTAGTATGTTTATAGTGAACTGGGTTTGCATTAGATACTGAAAGTAGAGTAGAACCATTCATATAATTAGTTATGTTATTTTATGTGTATTATTAAGTATCTCTGCCCTTGTTTCTCGCATGATTTTGATATACTCAAAGTGTAAATTAGTGGTTCTTAATATATGAGACTTGTATATGAGTCTCTCATCTTTCTATAGGGACTGAGTTTGCATGATTTGGTTAAGTAGGGAATTAGATATGAATTTTTGAAGTTCACCCGTTATATCTGAAAATCTGGAAACAGCGGTGACTAAGCGGTTAAATGGACTCAGTTAGGTATGTTGTAGTCGGAATTAGCTTCCGGTCATAACCAAAAAGTTGTAGAGATAACTGTCATATTTCTAACTAGACATTAGTAGCTTCATTTGGATAAAAATTGAGAAATATATAGACCCCGAAACTTTGGTGCTTGTGCTGTGTACAAGTAGTTATATGCCTGTCATGTGCTTGTTAAATTGTCTGAGTCGACTCGGTGAGCCAGCGAGTAAGATGAGTCAGTTATATGACTCAGACAAGTCAGACCAAGTAGGTAGTGGACCGGGTCGTGGGTCGACCCAATGGGTCAGTCAAATAGGTTAATGGGTCGGACAGAGTGAGGCCCAACGGGCTTGGGCTTAGTGATAGAAACCTTAATTCGAGTTTTTGGACCACTTATGGTCTAGATTAGCTTCTGACTTCTTCTACAAAGTTGTAGATATTCATAAGACCTATCAAATGGACTAGAGAACCAACCTAATTGGATTAGTAAACCATTAGATGAGTTAAAGTAGAAAATGAAAGGTGTAAAAACAATAAATGAGATTAGAACCATTAAATAGTTCACTTAACTTGTAACTGGAACTTGTGTGAAATTATGTTATGAGCCTTGTGTGAGCCTTTTGGCTAAACTCTTAGAGTGCTTGTATGATTAACAGTTGATCTTTATTAACAACGATCGATTCAAGGATGAACAGTGGATCATGGATTTCGAGGTAGGCGAGGCTTGTCATCAAAAGAGGTGGGAATCGATAACGAGATCTCTTGGATTCATTATGGTTTTACAAATCTTTATATTGTGAAATTCATGCATATCTTTGTGTGGTATGAGATGTGTGACCACACTACGCCGCAATATTATTATGGCTAGGGCGATACACCGCAATATTATTATGGCTAGGGCGATGTAATATTATTCTTCCTTTATATCCAGTATTCTATGGCTAGGGCGATACACCGCAATATTATCTATGGTTAAGGCAATACACCTCAATATTATTCTTCCTTTATGTGCGGGAAACACACATCTCATACATGGATGTTTACTGTTCTTTATGGATGTTTACTGTTCTTTTAAATTGCTTTGAGAAAGTTTCTAAAATATGTTTTACTGAATTTCCGTGTATTATCGATTTTCAATAAAACCTGCATTGTCTTCAAATCATATTAATGATTACTCGAAAGTTAGTTGTTATTTCCACTGGGCACCCCTTTTAGGGATGATGTGCTCATCCATTCCCACTTTCAGTTTCAGAGACACATCTGAGTTGCGCAATGGAAGCTTCGTGGTGTTGAGTCCGTTAGTTGGTTAACTTCGGCTATGTTTATTATGTTCTATATTCTTTTTGTAAACCAAATGATTATTGTATATGTATCATTTGAGAGGAGTCTTGTATATATATATTTCAGAGCGGGGCTAGTTTTTGGGTTAAGTTTTGTAGAAAATTTATTAATTGAATGCTTAAGTATATGATTTAGATTCTTAGTGCCTCTTTATTTAGTTAATCTCTTGGATTAGTCAGCTGCTAGCTTTGGGGGCGCTACAGATATATTTTTCATCCAGATATATCTCAAGTGATGTAAAGAATTTATGTCTCGTGGGAATGCTGTACTTTCCATTCCATAAGCGCAGACATTGGATCTAGTTCAAATAAATAGTCAATTTGCCAGGCAAAGTTCTTCTTGTCATTAAAGTTGATGTCTAAAGTATGATCTTCTCATGGAAATTGGTTGCTACTATGGTACCCGCATTACATTGCTTGTACCAATACCAGTAAGAATATTCATTCCCAACTCTTTGGTGAGAGCTAGAATTACATCTTAGCTTCATCCCATGTTCAGTTGATATCTGTACTTTGGTGTCATTACTACTGGGAAAAAAAATACATCTTTGTCTCATGATATAAATGTCGCTTTTCACATGCTTTATATGAGTCGGTACGTCTAACCCTTATTACTTCGGGGTTCTTTCAATTTTCAATTTTGCTACATTTAGCTTAATTTTAGAAATTTATTTATCTCAATAGGCCAAGAGAATCTTACTACACATGTCAACCACTTACTTTAGGTTGAATATATTACTAAATATAGTTCTCTTGTTGCCATACTTCAACGTATACTGGTTTGTTAGTATCATGGATGAAGTAGAGAATTGTAAATTTTCTCACTCATATCATCTTTTGTGAGTTCTTCCACAAAAATTGGAATACATGTGATTTTATTTGCAACGTATTTTTTTGAGACTACTGACTCTTTAATAGTCGAGCAAGTTGATTACATTCCATGGAACATTCAAATATTGGGAAGAAAATATCAAGTATGCAATAATGGTGCTCATGAAGTACTTCTAAACCCCAAATAAATACATTGAATCGAGTTGGTACAACCAATTTAACAAAAGACAACATTCAAGTATAGTCAATATCATATTCAAGAGAACAAAATAACATTAAGACCATAATTCTTAATGATCGAGATCAAAAATACTAATTTAAATTAACTGTTTATATGATAGAAAAAAAAAACAGAACTAGGCATGTTCTAAAAAACATAAAATAAGCCTAGCAGGTATTCAATGTAAAAACCCACATTAGTCACATACCTCGTACATTGATTCCCGTTGTATATACACATAACCGGAACAGCCTTAGTCGCGCACAGCCCAGAAGCAAAACATAACATGACACAGCCGGAACAGGGATGGACCAGACCGGTTGGATCGGATCAGGTGAGCTGGACAGGAGAGCTCTTCCTTCTAATGTGATTATTAAAAGAGAATCCGAGACAATACTCACTGATTTGATAATCAAATCAGTGAAAAAGTTTATCTTCTTTGCGGTAGGGTTAGACCTCATGTTTGATATTCACTGATTTGATAATAATCAAAAAAAAAAATATATATATCTGCGCCAAGGTTAGAGCTCGTGCTTGATAACGTGTTTTAGGGTAAAATACGAGAAGACAAAGAATATGAGATACGGCAAGGGAGATTGTATCGATTGCAACAACCGTATTACATAGCATAGTATGCTTTACATACAACCATTGGGAAAACCCTAACTACCCTAGTTGGGCCGGACATCCATGGGCCATAGGCCCTGTAACAGTCGGCAGTAATTGAGTTAAACCACCCAAACTATAAGACTGAGATACTCACTATCCATGTGATAGTACTGTGTCACATGCCCATTTAATGACCTAAAATTTCCATGAGACATGACCAGCAATATTGTGTGGTTCAGTAAATCAACTTACCCACAAGTACTCAGCCTTGCACACTTGTATCAAAGTATGCAACTGCCTTCACTCTTAAGGAAATATGCAACTGAAGTCTTCATCTTCTTTTCTCTCTAACTCTTTATGCTCCCATAAGCATAAGAGCTTTGCCATGGATCAAACTACTTGATAAACTCACACAATTCAGCAACATAAGAACACAAAGATATAACACAATAAACCCATTTTATTGCATTAAGGAAGATTACATAAACAAGTCCATCACATGGACAAAACAGGCCATTCACCCTCTTTGGTGAATGCCTAACACTCTCTACATTAGTGGTTCTTCTCTCAAAACGAACAACACCAACATTATTGATTCCTAGGCTATTTATACTACTAGGACCAGGCCAAAACTATTGTGTGCAACCGTTTGCACAAGCCTTGGACATCCAAGTGTCCAAGGGGTAGTTTCCAAAACCGCCTAAAATGTGCATAACTGACTAGCTTCTTCTAATTTGTGCCACACCTGTCCAAAACGGTTGTGGACACTCTAATATTGTTATAAACACACTTTATAACCGTTCCAGCTTGTCTCACTTCATTGGCATGCTTGCAAATCCAATAACCAACTCCTAACCGTCACTTGAGCCATATTGCACAACTGTTGCGCTTTACTGAACTTGGCCTTGATTCAATGTGCGGCCAACATGGCTTTGCAATGTTATTGGCCTAAGCCAATGCACGGCCAACATTGTGCTACAGTCATCTCGGCCACTTCCTTAGCTCATTCTGGTTATTCTTGTGTCATATGCTTTACTTAGCCAATTTGCTCGACAATAGTGATGCATACTCTTGCATCGCTAGCTTGTCTGCACTGTCCACGCTTTGGCCAGTCTTGGACTAATGCATAGGCCAACTCTTGGCCTATACTACACTTTTTCATCATCCTTGAGTTTGGGCCAACTCAATTCCATGGATATGCATCAAAGCCAATATCGCATGTTGCATTTGTCAACTTGGCCTTGTCTTATCTTTTTATCAATGAAGCTTTATTGTGTCGGCCAACAAGATTTATTACTTGTCCAATGACTTTATAGTGTAGCACCACCTTTGCACTTTACTGACCCCGCAGGGTCTTGCTATCTTAGCATTTGACAGTCTATGCAGTGTCGCGCCATCTTGGTTGAACACTGACTTGGCCGGCTATGCTGTTACGCACAATTTTTACGCTTCACTAGCCTGGCCGGTCATAGACCTCCCCCACATAATCTGTTCAACGTTATCATTGAACGCGACCAAGTATAAACTCCATACTGGCCTCAATCTTCGCTGCATGCACTTTCAGAACCCTTTATGAAATTCAGCCATCTTTGCTAGCTTTTGAAAAACGCCCTTAGCCAACTTATATGATTTAGCATAAGCATCACTTAGATTTACTGCTTTCCCATTGATTATACTGATCTTGAACTCTATTGTTGCGTCGCGACCGCTTTCAACTCCATCTCAAGCCATATATAAACAAGTGCAAACGGAAATTCACCTTAGCCAACTCCCTAAATTGTGCTTGAACTTCGCATGAATCATTTGTTCCTAAGTGTATACAAGCAATGATTCTTTCCAACTGATCACTCTGATCATTACTATAGTCTTATACCTTCATTTTCCTACTTTAGTTGCACCACGCAACCTAACAGAACTTATACAAGACTTGGCCTCATTCTTCAATCATATGCGCCTACGCCAAATCATGCCATGTTTTAAGGTAGGCACTCTATGATTCCATACCGCTCTTGGTATGCGCCACAACCTATAGCCTTTGCTGCACTTTGCAAACATCAACCCTTTTACTAGATTTGGCCTCCAAATCATATTGCAAACTTCACCTTCTTGGACTTGCATCATTTGTATGCCAAAACCAGCACCTTGTTGTTCTTTGCTTGCATTGTTGCAACACCTTGATTGAAATGCGGAAATTTGGTATAGTCATGACTTAGGACTACCCGGGATATCCCACTGTCACTTTGGACAGGGTATCCTCTTCACGTGCCTTTGAAACCAACATGCCTCACTTGTTCTTTGAAACTGCTACGCTTTAATGTAATGGAAAAACAACATATTCTTCCAAGCAATGAGTCAATCTTAACTCATTTTCTTTTGATGGACTTACTTCTACATTCTTGCTGCGTTAGTCCATGCTATCTCTGCTAAATGTCGTCGCACTTCCACATAACTCTCAACATCAAACTCGTATATGCCACCAAATCCTCTATTTGCTTCTTTCACTTTCAGTGTGTTTTATTGCATATTTTGGCTTAATATGCTATGTAGCATCTTCCACGCGAACTAGCTTTACTTTGAACGAAAGAGACAATAACTCTTGTATCAAATACCCTCATTCACTACTACCTTACATAGAGAAACAATTCACAAAACCGAGGTCCACTCGACCCAAACTGAAAGTATACTCAAACTTGAGAAAATACTCACACCAACTGATTGCAACTTGTAAGACTTAAAAAGCCTTGAAATACTGACTTCATCTTCGCTTCTAAGCAAAAAACAAGGAAGCGAGAAAACACCTACTATCCCCAATATAGAAATTCACTTTGCCACATGCATTCTTCCAACTATCAACGTTTTTATGCCACTCCCATAACGAAGCACAATATAATTGACACTTAGTTAAATACTTCTTCAAACTGAGGCTATCATGTTGCTTTAGCTTTCATGAATATTTCTTCAAGAATGACTTCATTTCATCGTTATGCATCACTACTACTTTGTCCTTCCTTCTTCACGTATCTACAATTCGCCTAACTTGCATATCCTGTCGAATTATGCATTTTGGCCATGCCCAAATCCTATTGGCGCATGCTACTGTTGCAAATCTATAATGCCAGTGCAACACCCAAATTTTAACGCATACTTGTGCACCTTTGCACAACTGGAACAGACTTAACTTAGTGATTCTGAGCATCACCATAGAGCTCAGCAAGCCATAATACTCAATGACTTTTGCGGACAAATCTTTTGGACAATCTTAACAAGGCCATAATCCTTGCAAATGAGGAACCCACTGCCTACGTACGTTCCTTGAAAAAAGAATGTTGCATCCTTCTTCAAACTTGGAACTCATTTTTGCTACCCATGCACATCTGGTTAGTCTTGTCTTTCCCCTTCTCCAAAATCAACTTCAGTAGCAACAATTGTTGATTTGCAGTCGACAAGAACATCCGCTTGTGGTTATGATCAAATGCAGGTCTTTAGACACCCTTGTCCAAGCATATTGATCCCCTTCGTAAATCAGGTGCAAGCACACTCCCCGTGAACATCTAACATCAACGAAGAACACTTTGCAAACGCAAGACCGTGGTGTATCAGTTTTTCCCTAACTTGCGCTTATTTCTTCAGCCTTTCCATAAGCTTTATGCTAGACAAGAATTGGCCATCCAATTCTTCTTCCATGGCATCACAATGCCACAAAAAGTTTGATTTGGAATCAGACTTTGCATTACCACCAAGGTATATGTATCGAGAGAGATAACTTTAATCTTCTATTTAAATGGCTACAATGAGACACCTTCAATTATATTGCATAGACAGGTTCTCAATCTTCATTTCCACTGCAAAGGCCAATAACATCTTTGAGTTCAGGAATTTTCATAAAATTCCCATTACAACACGTAATGTACCCGCTACTGATAACACTACGAAGATCTTCATCCTAAATGCTTAATCTTCGCATACTTGTGAGAAACATGGACTTAAACATCTGACTTGCACCATAGAAGTCAGCATACTCTTCATTTTTATCACGCAATCACTTGAAAACCTGCTTTGCAATGATTATCGCTTGTTCGTATAACATTTTGGGATGGAATTTTGACACGTCACAAACTTTCATAGCCTGTTGCTACCTCAAGCTTCAAAGTTCATTCCAAATGATCTTTCCACAAAAAACCAAATTCTTCTAGTCTCCATACTAACGAAACCCAAGCAATTCTTCACTGAATTCGACAAACAAATGACACCAACTTGAGTAGAAGATAGAAAAATCAAGAACTGTGTCCCCAAACACGGATCTGATACATGTTATCACATGCCCATTTAATGTCCTAAAATTTTCCATGGGACATGACCGACAGTACTCCGTGGTTCAGTGAATCAACTCCACCCACAAGTACTCAGCTTTGCACACTTGCATCAAAGTATGCATCTTCCTTCACTCTTAAGGAAATACGCAACGGAAGTCTTCATCTTCTTTTCTCTCTAACTCTTTATACCCCCATAAGCATAAGAGCTTTGCCAAGCATCAAACCAATTGACAAACTCACACAAATTAGCAACATAAGAATACAAATATATAACACAATAAACCTATTTTATTGCATTAAGGAAGATTACATAAAAAAGTCCATCACATGGACCAGACAGGCCATTCACCCGCTTTGGTGAATGCCTAACACACTCTACATTAGTGTTTCTTCTTTCAAAACGAACAAAACCAACATTATTGATTCCTAGGCTATTTATACTACTAAGATCATGCCAAAAATCTTGTGCGCAACCGTTTGCACAAGCCTTGGACAGCCAAGTGTCCAAGGGGTAGTTTCCATAACCTCCTAAAGTGTGCGTAACTGACTAGCTTCTCCTAATTTTTGCCACTTCATGCCACACCTGTCCAAAATGGTTGCGGACACTCTAATATGGTTATAAACACACTTTATAACCGTTACAACTTGTCTCACTTCATTGGCATGCTCGCAAAGCCGATAAACATGTTTTCTTCGAACAGACGGGGATTTACGAATTTCCCACCGACCTGAATCACGGATTTCCCACCGACTTCAACTAACGACTAGAGGAAAGCATATGTATAAGGACCAAACTCACATTACAAGAGAGCTCTTTCTTCTAATATGATTATTAAAACAGAATCCGAGATAGTACTCACTGATTTGATTATCAAATCAGTAAAAAAGTTTATCAGCTTTGCGGCAAGGTTAGACCTCATGTTTGATATTCACAAATTTGATAATAATCCAAAAAAAAAAAAAAAAAAGATATCTGCGCCAGGGTTTGAGCTCGTGCTTGATAACGTGTTTTAGGGGAAAATAGGAGAAGACAAAGAATATGAGATACGACAAGGGAGATTATATTGATAGCAACAACCGTATTACATAGCATAGTATGCTTTATATACAACCATTGGGAAAACCCTAACTACCCTAGTTGGGACGGACATCCATGGGACATAGGCCCTGTAACAGTCGGCAGTAATTGAGTTGAACCACCCAAACTATAAGATTGAGATACTCACTATCTATGTGATAGTACGGTGTCACATGCCTATTTAATAACCTAAAATTTCCATGAGACATGACCAGCAATATTGTGTGGTTCAGTAAATCAACTTACCCACAAGTACTCAGCCTTGCACACTTGCATCAAAGTATGCATCATCCTTCACTCTTAAGGCAATATGCAATTGAAGTCTTCATCTTCTTTTCTCTCTAACTCTTTATGCTCCCATAAGCATAAGAGCTTTGCCATGCATCAAACTACTTGACAAACTCACACAATTCAGCAACATAAGAACAAAAAGATATAACACAATAAATCCATTTTATTGCATTAAGGAAGATTACATAAACAAGTCCATCACATGGACAAAACAGGTCATTCACCCTCTTTGGTGAATGCCTAACACTCTCTACATTAGTGGTTCTTCTCTCAAAACGAACAACACCAACATTATTGATTCCTATGCTATTTATACTACTAGGACCAGGCCAAAACTATTGTGTGCAACCGTTTGCACAAGCCTTGGACATCCAAGTGTCCAAGGGGTAGTTTCCAAAACCGCCTAAAATGTGCATAACTGACTAGCTTCTTATAATTTGTGCCACACCTGTCCCAAATGGTTGTGGACACTCTAATATTGTTATAAACACACTTTATAACCGTTCCAACTTGTCTCACTTCATTGGCATGCTTGCAAATCCAATAACCAACTCCTAACCGTCACTTGAGCCATATTGCACAACTGTTGCGCTTTACTGAACTTGGCCTTGATTCAATGTGCGGCCAACATGGCTTTGCAATGTTCTTGGCCTAAGCCAATGCACGGCCAACATTGTGCTACAGTCATCTCGGCCACTTCCTTAGCTCATTCTGGTTATTCTTGTGTCATATGCTTTCCTTAGCCAATTTTATCGACAATAGTGATGCATACTCTTGCATCACTAGCTTGTTTGCATTGTCCAAGATCTGGCCATCCTTATACTAATGCATAGGCCAACTCTTGGCGTATACTACAGTCATACATCATCCTTTAGTTTGGTCCAGCTCAATTCCAGTGATATGCATCAATGCCAACATCGCATGTTGCAGTTGTCAACTTGGCCTTGTCTTGTCTTTTCCTCTATGAAGCTTCATTGTGTCGGCCAACAAGCTTCATTACTTGGCCAATCACTTTATGGTGTAGTGCCGTCTTTGCGCTTTACTCGCCCATCAGGTTCTTGCTATCTTAGCATTTGACAGTCTATGCAGTGACGCGCCATCTTGGCCGAACACTGACTTAGCCGGCTATGCTATTACGCGCAATCTTTTCACTTCACATACGGCTCCTCTTAAATAACAATCAAGATATTTTTAGGTCCATGGATAAATGTCTCGATGAATAATCGAAAAAATCGCCGGTTCCATCCACACCCGTCAACGGAGTGTTCCTCTGGCTCTATTGCGAACTTTAAGTTGGTCTCTGGGAAATTGTAGCAAATTAGTAATCTTGTCGTGGTTCGTATTTTTATATGGTTCTAAGTTTTTTTGGTCCACTGAGAAATAAAGGTGTTTAGCTTGACCCTTAATTGTATAAAAATATTAAAATAACTCAAATACCCTTTCCTCTCTTATTAAAATAAAGAAAAAATAATAAAGAAAAAACTTGAAAATCAAATATCTCCCAAATCATATGTTTAAAATTATATATTTGTAATTTTTATTATCTTAATAAAGGAACAAAATAAAAGATAGAAATATGATGATTAATGTACAATATTCTAGAGTAAAATTTGTATTTATAATAAAATAACAAGATTAAAATAGAGAATCAGTTAAATCAAATTATGTGAGCCTACAGCTTCTGCTTTTCTAGCTTTTAAAAACTAGAGCTGAGTAGCTTTTAAAAGCAGACCTAAAATGGAAGTGCTTCTTTCAAAAAGCACTTTGAATTTTTTTTACCAAACACAATTTTTGGTAGAAATTTGTTGAAAGTTTGTTACAAAGTGCTTTTGATATAAAAAAAAAACGGTCCCAAACGGGGCTTTAGTTTGGAAAAACTATGTATTTCACCTGTACAAAGTGCTTTTGATATTAAAAAAAAAACGGTCCCAAACGGGGCTTTAGTTTGAAAAAACTATGTATTTCACTTTGAATTGTAATACCCTTTCCTCTCTTATTAAAATAAAGAAAAAATAATAAAGAAAAAACTTGAAAATCAAATATCTCCCAAATCATATGTTTAAAATTATATATTTGAAAATCCCCAAATGAAATCTATGCGAGTACTCATTTCACTATTTTTCTTCACAGTATCATAATGATAATTCATATTAAAAAATAAATACACCATTATATGGTTTATTTTATCCAATGCTGGACATACTTGTATTCATTACAATGGTATTCCAATTCATGTGGTTCATTTTCTAAACTCGCAATTGTAGTTTATACTAGATGCTAATTTTATAGAATGAACCGATGATTATAAATAATTTTAGCAGTTCATTTTGTAGAATAAATTTGTGATAGTAGTTGATTTTGTATAATGAATTAGTAATGGTATTCATATGAACTCTCAAATGGTTTCATTCTTGAGTATTAAATCTGAATATGAACTTCCTAATGGTGTTCATTCAGTAAAATGAACTCGCAAAAATAGTTCGTTAGAATGGTGGTTGATTCTGGAAGTTCATTTTGTATAATGAACTTGTAATACCGTTGTTTCATAAGCTGAAGAAAAATAGAATGGCCTAGAGAGATCCACGGTGAAATGCAGCAAGGATGGGAGCTCTTGGATGCTTCACACAGTTGTCAATATGTTAGACACACACTTGTGTTGCTCAATACAAGTTGAGAAGTCTCATTGTTTTTAGAAATCTTGTAAATGATCTAGTTCATCATTGTCAAGCACAACCCTGTTATGAAGCAGTATGAGATTATAAATTATTTTATTATTTGGATGGGAAGAGGGGTCATAGATTGATTTTGACTGGAATGGCGCAACAAACAGATTAGATTATAAATTATTTTATTATTGGGGTGGGGATGGGGGGTCGTAGATTGATTTTGACTGGAATGGAGCAACAAACAGATTTTAAAGATGATTTTTTTTTTGGAGCTTGTATCGAGGGTTATAAACATTGTTGCCTGATGATCTTTCGCGATGCTACATATCTGACTTGGAGGTTTAACCGAGGTCTAATGGTTGCAACCTGTCTTAATGTCAATCAAAGTAATTGTTTTGATGATATATATATTTTGTACTTTGCAGATGATGCTTTTATATTTTGTAATGGAGCAAAGAAGAGCATTGAGAATCTAATGAAGCTTTTGGAATGTTATCAACTCAGTTCAGGGCAAGTAATAAATAAAAGTAAAAGCAAGCTTTTCATTGATGGGACTACTGAAGAAAGAAAGATGTACATTCAAAATCTGGTCCAAATGGAATTAAGTACATTACCTGACAAGTACTTGGGGGTTATTCTTCATGCAGGGAGAGTCAAAATTTCTACTGTTTGGCCAATGGAATGCAAAGAAAGCTTGCTGCTTGGAAAGGAAAATTGTTATCTTTTCATGACAGGTTGGTTTTAATAAAATCAGTGCTATGTAGTGTGCCAATTTACAACATGTCAATATACAAGTGGCCTTCTTCTATGATTAAGACTTGTGAAAAAATTATTAGAAATTTTTGTGGTATGGAGATGGAGAAACAAGAAAATATACAATATTAGCTTGGAAGAAGGTATGTTCTCCTTACAGTGAAGGTGGCTTGGGGATTCAAAGGTTAGAAGTTCTTAACAGAGCACTGCTTATGAAGATGCTATGGAGAATCATGAATTCTAGTGAAGAGTGGGCCTTATTCATAAAAGCCAAGTTTCAAGATAAGCAAGGGAAATGGAAGAACAACTGGCAAATATCATCCATTTGGCCAGGATTAAAATGGAAATGGAATCATCTAAATGAAAATATTAGATGGTGTTTAGGTGATGGTAAGAAAGTATCATTATGGTTTGATTCTTGGATCAGTGACACTCCTCTTATTGAGGATATTGGTTACACAGACTATGTTAAAGCTCATATAAATATGAAGTTTGCAGATATAATCCTTGATAGAGATTGGAGCATTCCTGTGGAAATCAATCAAATTCTTTCATCTTATACATTGGCAGAACTTGGAGCAGATCATGACCATCTAGTTTGGAGGGGTGATATAAAAGGTACTTTTTCAACTTCTTCAGCAATTAACATTATAAGGAATAAAGAACCTCAGTTGCATGGTCATAAATTTATATGGAACTCATATCTTCATCCAAATATAGCAAGCAACTTGTGGAAAATAGTTCAAGGTGTATTTGTTGATGATCTGAAAATGGTTAAGAATGGTTATGATATGGTTTCAAGATGCTGCATTTGTGAAGAAGCTCAGGACAATATGTATCATCTTTTATGGGAGTGCAAGTTCAGCATTGAGATTTGGAGTTGGATATGCTTTGTTTTTAACTTCACAAACCCAAAATCTTTGGAAGATGTGTGGAGTTGTGCAAAAAATAAGAGTCATCTGATTAAAGAGTGTTGGATCATTGTAGCCAGTTCAATTATCAAGGAGCTTTGGTTCCAAAAAAATAAAAAGATTTTTGAGCATGTCAATCCCAATATTCAGAATTTTAAGTGCAGAATCAAGAAAAATGTATGTGAAGGGGGACTGAGAATGAAGGGTAACAAATGGAATCAAGTCTATGATAATCAGATAATTCTCTTCTTCAATCTGGGCCCAAGAAGGATTAGATTTCAAAGCATTAAAACTTGTTATTGGATTCCACCAAATGCTGGTTTTGTTCTCTTTTGTTGTGATGGTGCATCCTTTGGGAATCCAGGAGCTGCTGGTTTTGGAGTTGTTATTAGAGATCATCTCTGCCAAGTAATGGGGACTCTTTCTGGTGGAATTGGTAGTGCATCCAATTATATAGATGAGGTGTATGCAGTGATCTGTGCAGTTGAATTGGCTGTGTTTTGGAAATTACAGAATATAATCATCAACTCAGATTCTGAAACAATTATCTCTTAGTTTGCTGAAAATAAGATGCCCTGGTTTGTCAGAATAAGGTGGCAGAAGGCTGTGAAAAAGCTTAACACAATAAAATTCTGTCACTGTTTCAGAGAGGTTAATTTTTCTGCAGACACAGCTGCAAAAAGGGGAGCTCAAATGGCAGCAGGTCAAAGGCAGTTACACTATGGGAGGCCTAACTTTCTAGTAAGAATTGAAATGCCAAATGTTGAGTACTATAGATTTTGTTAGGACTTGTTTATTCATTCTTATTTTGATTTTAAAGCCTATGAAGTTGGCTCCTTTTCTCTTAAGGTCTTGTAATTTTTAAACAATCTTCATTCTTTTAATAAAAGTATATGTGATTCAGAAGAAAAAAAATATATATATTTTGTTGTAATATTTTGTTTATTTACTAATTAAAAGAGATATGTACTATTTATTCCTTATAGTTTAGAATCTTATCTTTCGCCTTTCATTTTTTCGGGTTGTTATCCTGTCAGAGCATTGCTCGGTCGAACTCGCAAGCGTTGCTATCTCAAGCTTGTTTGTCAAGTTTAGTTGCCAAAACTATAAGTCTTGATTTCTAGTCTATCTACGGTTAAGTCTCGGATTAGGATAGATTGTGTAGTTGAGCTTTAGACTTCACGACGTTCATCGATAGAAGACGAAGAACTACTAAGGAGAGCTTGTGGAACTTCATCAAAAAAAGGTATTTGAAGACTTGAACTCATCTATCACTCAGAAATTCTTTTTCTACTATATCTCCTTCTTGAGACAAAAGTCGTAAAATGATTAGTTTTCAGTTTATACACTTTTGATATTTCGAGCTGAGTTTAACTCGCCTCCATATTTCTCGAAATATGTGTTAGTAAGATTTTGCTTTAACCAAGTTCATCTTATGTTCTTCACGCAAGTCAAAAGATGATCATGTGGAAATCGCCTTGTAACATCTTACATGATTTGTGTGAGACAGTCATTTGATGTAGATTCAGAATATTTCGTATTGATCATTCGATCACTTGAAAATTGCTTTGAAGCTAATAGTTTGTGTGAGACAGCGATTCCCGTCTTCCGAGAATGTTTCAATGAGAACGATTGACCATGATTGGATATAACATAGTGTGCGTACTTGCATATATGTTGTCCATATCTGAAACCATGGTATGCATACTAGTATGCGTACTGCTTGGTTTGGTGAAAGTCCGGGAACCATGGTATGCATACCCGTATATGTACTGATTAGTTTTGTGAAAGTCCAGGAACTTAAGTATGCATACCGGTATGCATACTGTCGTAAATTTCAAGTTCCGGAATTTCAACTGAGGTTGGTGGTATGCGTACTGGCGAACCCAAACTCAGTCCGGCTACTTAGGTATGCGTACCTGAATAGTTTAAGTTCTAAAATCAATTTAATCATGAACTAATACATTTATATATTAAGGAATGCAATCTTTTGCAAACCGAGGCTATAATGTTCATGAATTGATTAATGTGAATCAAAATCGATTTTTTTTTCTTCGATTGTGTCTTATATACTTCTACGAGAATATAAACAATTGAACAACTCCATAACTAGTTTCATTTGAGTCATTTTAACTAGTTGTGATTGAGATGAACAAGGTTAATAAGAAAGTATTCATACGGCTAACTTTGGTTAACTATTGTTGAACCAACCGTGTGCACATGTTTAGGTACAGTTACCCTTATCTAAATGAAAGAACATTTCATTTGTGTATAACAAGATAAGTTCGATCTATCAGTTGAAAGATATTAGCTTGAATCTAAACAGGTTGTCATCTAACGGTGAATATTGAATGCTTTGTTACCAAGGTAACTTAGATTGCAAACTCTGATTTGAAAACTATATAAAGGAGAACTCTAGAAGCTGGGAAACCTAATCCCCACACCTCATGTGTGATACTAGTTGCGACTCGATTGTCCTTTAACCTTAGGTTTTTCACGAAACCCTGTAGGTTAACGACTTGAAGACTTCATTGGGATTGTGAAGCCAGACCCAACTATTTCTCTGTAGTTGCGTGTTCTGATCTTGTTGTTTTCTATCGTGATTGAGTATTATCTTCTCTAAGATTTGCTCGAGATTTATTCTCCGATAGGCAAGATAAAAAGTAGTCACAAACATCTTCGTCTCATCGTTTGTGATTCCACAATATCTTGTTTCGCTACCATATGATTAAGATTATTGTGAGGTGATTGATATTAATAGGATGTTCTTCGGGAATATAATACCGGTGTATCAATTGGTTCCTGTTCACCTTGATTTATCAAAAGACGGAACAAAACTCATAGGATTATCTGTGGGAGACAGATTTATCTATTCAATAGACTTTTCTGTGTGAGATAGATTTGTTTATTAAAGTCTTCGACTTTGGGTCGTAACAACTCTTAGTTGTGGGTGAGATCATCTAAGGGAATCAAGTACGTAGAGTCCTGCTGGGATTCAGAGACGTAAGGAGCGCAACTGTACTTTGATCAGTGTGAGATTGATTAGGGCTCAACTACATTCCATTCCGAAGTTAACTTGGAGTAGGCTAGTGTCTGTAGCGGCTTAATACAGTGTGGTGTTCAAATATGGACTAGGTCTCGGGGTTTTTATGCAGTTGCGGTTTCCTCGTTAACAAAATTTCTGGTGTTTGTGTTATTTCTTTTCCGCATTATATTTGTTTATATATTTGAAATATAACAGGTTGTGCATAAGTTCAATCAATTATGAATCCAACCTTTGGTTGTTGATTAAATTGATTGACACTTGGATATTGGTTTTTGATACCGTCCAAGTTGTTTCTTATATTAAACAGGCTCACGGATTTCTATCTGTTTGATTTGCTGATTACATTAAGAAATCGAGATATAACTCTTTGATATACTTTTCTTAAGATTGAGTCTGATTGTCTAGTTGATTCTCTTAAAAGTTTATTGGAGTTAGTCCATCAGATTTCTAAGCGAAATATTGGGTGTGGTTGTTGTACCCCTGCTTTTTCATATCCTTTTGCATTTACATTAGTTCCTGGGAAAGACATTGATAATTGGCATTGGACTATAGTTATCTGACATGCTTTTTTCTAGTTTCACTTCATGTTATGTCATCCGCTTGTTATTTTCTTTGATTTTCAGTTGGACTACTTCAAGTAGTAGTATATATTTGTATATAGTTTTCTGACAAGCCATTGTCCAGGTTCACTTCATGTTTAGTACCGTAGTCCAAACTTAACTAGCTAAACTGATTTTACTTTACTTGGCACATATTATAATTTGCATTGTGGATTACCTTAATTAGTATATCACATGGTTTTTAGCCCTCCAACTGCGGATTCGAGTCCTACAACATATGACATGTTAGATCACAAGTTGGGTGACCCAACTGGCAGTTTTAAAATATGATTGATGTGAATGGTGCTCTGTTGTGAATGAAATTCTCAACTCTCGCATACATATCTCTGAATTTCTTTACCCTAAGTGCAAGATGAAGCAAGAATTAATTAAGCATTCACTTGTTACTTGCCAAAATCTTAATACATAGAGTTTGGTTTATGATCATTGTGAATACTCAACAGTTTCAAAATCATATCTTTCATCATTGGATCAGATTTTGGCACCAACTCAACCCTATAAAGACACTTCTGTGAGATCTGAAACTTTCCTTTTAGTTGCTTACGTTTTATGGTCAATTTGGGATAACATAAATGAGAGTGTTCATAATAGCAAATTTGAGGAACCATCAAATATAACGGCAAGAGCTAAATCAATGCTATTGACGTCCCATGGAGGTACTCCTCTCAATCGAATCACTGCGATTGATGCAAATCATCAAGAATCCTCTCCTTGGGAGACTCTTCCAGAAAGTTGGATAAAATTTAATACAGATGGAGCTTGGAACCCAAATTCCAGCTATAGGGGAGTGGGTTTGATTATCCGATACTCAAAGAACTCATTCATCCAGGCTGAATCAATTAACCTAGCTTGTTTCTCTGCAGATGAAGCGGAAGTGTAAGCAATCAGAGAGGCGCTAAGGATAACTTTGATAAGGAAGGATGTGAAGGTTGTGGAAAGTGATGCGGCTAGAATATTGATCAAATTAACAAGAAGAACTTTCTAGAGAACAATCGCACTCATCCCCTCTTTGAAGATATTAGAACCCAAAGTCTGAAATTTCAGTTTCTCTTTTTTTTTATGTAAATCGTTTGGCAAACAATGTAGCACATGAACTCCCCTAGTGGGATAAGAAAAACGCTGACCATATGATGTGGACTATCCCACCTGTATAGCTAGTGACGGCCTAAGTGCCGATCATAAGGAGATCTAGTATGTATCTTGTTATTTACTTATACTCACCCCCACCCCTAATATAAAGGCAGAGATTTGAATTTTGTTTGTCTTGTTAGATAGGAAGTGCTCCCTTTTTAAGATGGGTTTATTTTACCTTGATTATTATACGTAAGTATCATCAAGATTAAGATAATATTTCTACACTAAAAATTGTACAAAGGGCAAAAAGAAAAAAAAAAAATATTTATAAAATCATAAAACTAAATCTAGACCCCTGCGTTTACTCCAACATATAAAGTCTTATGTAAAAACAAATTAAATAGGTGATCAATTCCAATTTCCAAGCAGCAGACAGCAAGAGTTATGGGAAAACCCATTATTTTTATTTTATTGATTCTCAAGTACATTTCATATTCAAACAAACAAAGTCAGAGACAAGTACATGATACTAACGTATCAACTTGGATTATTTCTGGATTGATTATACTTTTTTAAACATAACTCGGAATGGTCTCTCCCCATCATTAATCAAAGCCAAACGTCTAACTCGATCAACACCAGTGTGAATCCCAACCTCTTTGCAAATGACTTTGCAGAAATTACAGACACCAGGACAGTGCACAAGCTTATAAGAATTCTTACTAACACCATCTTTCTCAATCTTAAACCAATTCCCAGTTGTTTGAGGACCTGGGTTGCCTGCGACTCCGTTTGTTGAAATAAACCATTTACTTACCGATTCATCAAAGTCTGCCAACCTCCAAACCATGGATTGTATACAGATAGAACTAGCAGAGAATTTGACATTAAGATCAGTCGAAACACGGATCACTTGTGCATTTGGATTCACAGATGCAAATGTCAATGGAAATCCTTTTGAGATCTCACGTTTTGCTTGAACTACTTCAAGTGGACATTGGGTTCCATTCAGTTTTTTACCTAGTACAAGTCCACCACCACGACCACGAGCTACAGGTAGAATGTAGTATTTGACACCCTTTCGAAGTGCTTGGCCTTTGATGTCACGTACAGCTTCTGATGCAGCCGAAACCGCAGAAAACTGGACGCAAGTGGCTAAGCAAATGAAAGCAAAGGTTAGAAGAAGAGATGCAGTGGTAGTTTTCATTGCGAGTAGTTAAAAAAATGTATGATTGAAAGTTAAGTTTGTTGAGGTGAAGAATGATGTGAGAAATTGTTATCTATTTATAGCATTTCGATTTTAGGTTCCTATGGTACTGCTAATGACGACTGCAATTACGTTTTACTCTTTTTAGTAATATAGATTACAGATATCAAAGTCTTATCAATTTGTTTATTCTGTCATTAAAGATGTAAATAGGGGGTGGCTTCTCGGGGGAGAACGTGAACCCAAAAGTCAGCTAGGGGAGAACACGTTATGTCCAACCGGGATATCTGGATAAGTGATGGCTCTATTGATAGACGTATTTATGTGTCTATTTTCATTTCTTTTATGTATAGTGTTAGTACCCATTTTTGTACTAATTTTGGTATTTTATCCCTTGTAGGTGTTTTTGGAAAAATAGGCTTTTGCGGCAAAATTGGCTCGAAAAGTTGTAAAAGGCTCCTGGGAGGACATTTGCTATTCGGACTCTCACTTTGGATAAGGGGTAACCCATTTCCAAGCAGCACATACCGGGACTGGATAGGGGGAGGTCACATTTCTTCACATTTTCAAAAACAGAAAACTGGCGGGAAAAATTTCCAGAAAACAGACGGATTTTGGGTTGGATTGTTGATCGAGTTATGGAGATTAATGGGCTGAATTTGATTGGGTTCGTTCCTATGGACCTAACAGGCGAGGTAAGGGTGTTGGAATGGATCCAAAGTGGCTAGAACTCGAATTGGAGGCGAAAAAAAGGTTAAAAATATCACGGTTTATTTTGGGCAAGTTTCTTGGTTTATTTATGGAAACTTACGTGAAGAAGAGGAAGGAAACTCTTCTTAGAGATTTGTTTCTATCACAGGAAGAGTTTGGACAGCTTGGATTGACTGAGAAGACGTGCAAGTGATGAGAAAAAGGAATTATCGTGACTTGTTGTGGAGAAAAAAAAAAGATTTTTTTGGACGGATTTAGAGAGCCTGTGGTGTATAAAAAGGTTGGGACGAGTCTTAGGAAGGTAACCAAGACCTTAGGGGAAAGTTTAGAGCCTTATAGAAGCCAGAAAAATCATTAGAAGAAGATCGGGTTCTGCTGTTGCCGGAGAAGACGAAGAACACATAACAGAGGAAAAAGAAAGTTGCAGAAGCAGACTTATTTTCAGTGACAACGAGATACGGTCGCATCATCCTACAGTCACCGAAGCCCTTCAGCAACGATTCCGTCCTCTGTATTAGACTTTCAGCGACTACAGTATACCCTTTTCGTCATTGTAATCAATTTTTGAGCCATAAACATGTATTTTGAGAACACGATTTATATGAGGAGCTAAACCCCTTAGCCGAGGCAACGGAGGAAGCCATTGTTCCATGAAAAGTGGTATAGTTCTATTTTAATTATTTATTGCAATTATTTTACATGATTATTTGCATAGAACTTAAAAGAAAAATTGATTTTTATTGAGTAGTTGTGAGTTTTTTGGATGGAACATGCTAGGTTTTAAAACTTTTGATGTTTCATGCTTTGTGATTACAACTACTACTTCAAAAATCTATTAGAGGCAAATATTAGAATCACTTTAAAGAAAAATATTGCATGAATATTAATTAGAGTTTATCAATTAATTGGTCAATGGTGGAATCCAGAGTCTCAGTGTCTTTTTATAATTTGATACAATTTTATTTGAGTTATTTAATTTAATTTAAGTCTAAAAAAAAATCCTTCACAAGCCTTAGAGTCCGAATCTTATTACCACTATTTCTACAACAAAATTAAAACACATCAATTTTTGGCGCCGCCGACGCGGACTTGTTTTTAGGGTTTTAGATTTATTTTTATTTTTATTTATTTTTGTTCTATTTTACGTTTTTGGGTATTCGTCTTTTGTCTACAGGTTTTGGAACGTTAAAAAATAAAAAAATTGAGCCAAGGAGTTTGGTGATTTCGTAAAGACTTGGAGCAAAAGATTAAAGCGAAAAGAACGGAAAAGAAGACAACTTTTTTTTTTTTAGGGTTTTGTTTATTTATTTATTTTTAGAAAAAAAAAAGAAAAAAAAAATTGTATTAGGTTTTCTTTATTATTTTGTAATTTTTCTTTTCTTTTTTTGGACTTTTTGGACTTTGGACACTATTTTTATTTTTTTATTTTTATATACCCTACGGAAGGGTATCCTTAAATATAAAAACTGTTTGCAGAGAAGGAGGACAATTACGATATTGTCTCTGCACCTTGGGTTCGTACACTGACACAGGAGTCAGTGGCCCGAGTCGACTACAACCGATTCATCCCCCGTCTGGAACGGGAGGTAAGGTTCTGAACACTCGCGAATCCCCTGTCAGCGAGTTACTGTATTCCTTAAGGTGCATATCTGCTGAGGACCTGAATATGGACATTTACTTTTCTAGTAAAGGGCAAGGCCTGGCCATACAAGATAAGGATTCGGATTTCATCACCGTTCTCTTCTTGCCCGCCTTAGGAAAATGATACTGAATGCGAACCTAAGCTTAAAATATTGACTAGAACGAGACCGATAGGGTAACGAGCTTGTAGGAAAGTCGTTCAAAAGGATCGTATTGGGTATTTTGTTAGCCTAACTCAAAGTTCAGGAAGATTACTGAAAGTCGATTAGAGCCGCCTTGTAACCCAAGGAAGCGTTGCCAAAGAGGTAGGGGTATCAAAGCTCCTCCGAGCTTCTCCTACTTCTCTTCGACTTACTTTATTCGGATCGTCCTACGAGGTTTGCTAAAATTATACCCAGTTGCCTCTTGGAAGAGTAGAAGCTGGTCTAGAAACAATCTAAGTGGAGCCATCATGCTTTTTGTTTGCTAGAAATCAATAGGGTTGATTTGGTTGAGTCGTCCTTGATTTGCGATTGATTATCCTTCCAATTTAGGGAATTCTTGTATGCCTGAACGTAAAAGAGACACCCTAGGTAGATTTGTTAAAGAACAACCTAGCAGTTCTAAGCGTCTCGATTACCTTGACCTAGAAGGTCCAATTTTCGGAGAGTCCTGTTTTGAACGTACTCCTTTTACTGAGGAGAGAATCCCCAATACTCCGATAGCACCAGAAATGGCTACTTTGAAAGCTTTATTAAATCCGACTAGGACTACTCGTCCCTCGTGTATTAAGTTAGCTGACACAGAAGCCACCTATGAACTTAAACCTGGGACCATACAGATGCTCCCAATCTTTTTAGGGAAAGAAAATGAAAACCCCTATTTTCATGTTAGGGATTTTGAAGAAATTTGCAGTTCCCTAAGAATTAGAGGCTTAGATGATGATGCTTTGAAACTTAGGTTATTTCCTTTTTCCCTGAAAGATAAAGCGAAATCGTGGCTATATAGTTTGACTGCTGAGTCAATCGAAACATATGAACAACTTACATCTTCCTTTTTCAATAAGTTTTCCCTAGGCACAAAACATCGTCTATTAGGACGCAAATCTGCACATTCTCACAGCAAGAGGGAGAATCTTTGTATAGGTATTTGGAAAGGTTCAATGATTTGTTAACACAATGTCCTCACCATGGTTTAGAAAAGGTTAGGCTAGTTCAGATCCTTTATGAGGGTTTAGATTATTCCACAATAACCACGGTAGAAGCTTTGTGTACAGGTGGGTTTGAGAACCAAACTGTTGATGCGGCAATGGCATTTTTGAATGAAGCCGCCGAAAAGACCCAACAATGGGAAAATAGTAGGGAACCCCGGAAAACAATTTTTCTAAACAGGGGAAACGTTAATAGGGTAGAAGGAAGCTATGAATCAGATGCCAAGATTGCAACAATAGCTAAAAGGTTAGAAGCTCTAGAAATGGGTCGCACTAGTGGTAGATTGGAGCCTTTTTGGGAAGGCCATAATAATGCAGAGCAAGCCAATGCTCTTTATAATAACACTAGATTCGATAATCGTCATAAATTTGACCCATATTCAAAAACCTATAATCCTGGGTGGAGAAACCATCCGAACTTTTCATGGTCTAAGGGCCAGAATCAAGGTCAGTTTAGTAACTCTAATGCTCCCCCAGATTTTAGTTATGCTAAGAATCCTTCATGGCCAGCTCAATTTCAGAATCAGTCGGATAAGAGAATCCTAAGCCTAGAGGAGTCTATCGTGTTGTTAACTCAGCAAACTGCAAAACTTCAGCAATCAGTGGAACAAAGTCTACAAGTTAGTAACAAGATAGGACAAGAAAATAGTCAGGCTATTTCCGAGTTGAAAACCCAGATTAGTTTGATAAATGAGTCATTGAGAGAAAAAGGTAGGTTTCCAAGTCAAACACAACCCAACCCTAGAGGAGTTCATGAAGTAAATATAAAACAATTAAATGCTATTAGAACCCTTAGGAGTGGTAGAATTGTAGACAACAAGGTAACCATGCCCGATAGTGAACCTACTGTAGTTCACCCTGCAGGATCTCACCCCTCAGGACCACCCATAGCTGAAGAGACCGATAAAGTTTCTGATGATGTAAATTTGGTCCCTGGGAGGTCTAATTTTGTACCTAGAGCCCCATTTCCACAGCTACTAGTACCAACAAAGAATGAATCCAACTTTAATGACATTATGGAGGTTTTTAAGAAAGTTACCATAAACCTTCCGTTACTAGAAGCAATTAGGCAACTTCCGGCTTATGCCAAGTTCCTCAAGGATATGTGTACGTGAAAGCGAAAGCTTAGTGTCCCTAAAAAAGCCTTTTTAGCCTGTCATGTAAGTTCGATCATTCAGAACACCACAACTCCTAAGTATAAATACCCAGGTGCCCCTACCATTGCTTGCACGATAGGAAAACATAGGGTAGAAAAAGCTTAACTTGACTTAGGAGCTAGTGTGAACTTACTTCCGTACCATGTGTACTTACAACTGGGACTTGGTGAATTGAAACCCACCAAGATAACACTACAGTTAGCTGATAGGTTTGTTAAAATTCCTCGTGGTGTTATAGAAGATGTTCTTATTGAGGTCGACAAGTTTATTTATCCTGTGGATTTTGTAGTCCTAGATACACAACCTGTCCCTGACCCAGAGAATCAAATACCGGTGATTTTAGGTCGCCCATTTTTAGCCACGTCTAATGTCGTTATCAACTGTAGGACCGGACTTATGAACATATCCTTTGGTAATATGACCACTGAACTAAATGTCTTTAATGTTACTAGACAACCTTCTGATGATTTAGAGGAAGTGAATATGATTAGTACTTTGGTTCAGGATCTAGTTCAGGATAATTGGGACGACACTTTGTTTGGTGATTCTTTAGATGAATTTGATGAGACAATTATCTTAGGTAAGATAGATGACCAAACTTTAGAAATAGAAGAAGCTCTCGAATATTTCAAGGACTCTACAGACCCATAAATTCATTCACTAGTGTTAGGTCTTTCTGTGAGTAATGATGACTCTAAGTTTGGGGGTAGAGAACTGGAAGAAGCTCTTGATTATTTTAAAGACTCTGAGGATCCGGAAATTCAAGCAATAATTATAGGTTTGTCTGAGAATACTGACTACCCTAATTTTGAGGGTAGTGATGGTCAAGTATCCTTATTAGAAGTCCCTAACTTGGGACTCGAGTCCAGTGTGCCTGAGGTATTACTTGAGTCTATCCCGACTCCACAACCCGATCCTCCTGATACTGTCCAGGAGAACTCATAGTTCGGAAAAATATGTTTGTCAAGACACTCACATGAAGCTTAAGAGGGCGTCACAAATAAACCCAGCTGTCTTGCAAGAAAGTTTAGATCAGGTTGTGCTCCGTCTGTTAATTTTTCTAATCCTGTGCAGTTGTCTCATATTAGTGGCAGTGCTGTTTGGTTTTTATGACCCACAGTTATTTCGACTACTGATATATGATTTAAAAAGTAATTAGCAATTTTATGGTACTTGATGTCTGGCTGAAGACCTGAAACTTAGCACTTATTGGGAGGTAACCCATGCTCATGCAACACGGTAATATCTTACCTTAACTCTTTTGCTTCAAATGGTAACAGTTTCTCCTTGTTCATGCTTTTAATTTTATATTTAGAACATTGAGGACAATGTTAGATGTAAGTTTGGGGGTATGGGAGAAACTTTTTAGTTGCGTTATAAACTCCATAGCCTAGAAATTTATGCCTATTAAGGATGGCACTAACCAATCTAAGTGGATGGAAGCATTTTGGTTTAAGAGTTGAGGGACCAATCTGATTAGATGGAAACATCTAAAAGAGTCTATTCATAAAAGCACAGAGCTCAGGTGTTAGAAATAACATGATAGTTTCGCCATATCTCGTTGAGTCCTTTTCATTTTGGTTTAAGTGATTAGGTGGGGCTCACGATTCAAGTTGTTACCAATGCTAGGATGAAATAGAGTGATTGAGATACCAAAAAAAAAAAGAAAAAAAAAAGAGACCAGACCAATTAGACCAATCGGAATAAATTTTAACACTTGGATAGCAATATGTGTGTGTTCTCCCTGTCTCCGTCGCCTAAACAAGCGTGGAATGCAGGATCCACGGGAATTACCATGTAATCTGCTGACAAGAAGCATGCGCTTGGATCCACAAGATCTAATCATGTCGTTAGTTCTAAAAAATTAAAAATTAAAAAATAAATAATAAATGTGTGTTCAATAAATCGACCGTTGGTTCCCTTGTATATGCCAGACGAGTTGATCTAGAATTAGGAATATCGACCACTGGTTCCCATTGTATATGCCAGTTGTGTTGATATTAGTCAGACCGGTATCTCAGTCCATTAGGATAGGTTCATCTTGGTGGAGGCCTTCAGACAGATATGAGAAAACACCGTTCACCTAGTCAACATCAAAACCAGCTATGTTTTTCTATATCCATCTCTTAATATTTCCATGTGATTTGTTGACTCCGGATATTGATGTCCATAGTGCGACTATCTTAGTAGAGCTCTGCCACTTATATATGAATTTTAGTATACTTGAGTGCAAACTCATATACAGCAATTAGAATTTCGCATCAGGGTACTTCCTCCCGTAATCAATAAGTATGCCAACCAAGGAGGTTCTTTAGTGCATTCCAAGGTTCTGTGTAGATAGCTAGGGTCTGGAGTAAAGGTTTTGTGGGTACACCTCTGGTAAACCCTCCCGAGACTATAACTCGGCCACTAGGGCCACCTAGGGGTTTAAAGGCTTGTTGCACATGCTAAGTGCAACCGACGATGCCTGCGACAGTGAGTTAGGATTTTATTTTGTAGTTTTAATTTGCTCGGGACTAGCAAATAATAAGTTTGGGGGTATTTGATAGACGCATTTATGTGTCTATTTTCATCTCTTTTATGTATAGTGTTAGTACCCATTTTTGTACTAATTTTGGTATTTTATCCCTTGTAGGTGTTTTTGGAAAAATAGGCTTTTGCGGCAAAATTGGATCGAAAAGTTGTAAAAGGCTCCTGGGAGGACATTTGCTATTCGGACTCTCACTTTGGATAAGGGGTAACCCATTTCCAAGCAGCTGCAAAGCACATACCGGGACTGGATAGGGGGAGGTCACAATTCTTCACATTTTCAAAAACAGAAAACTGGCGACAAAAATTCCAGAAAACAGACGGATTTTGGGTTGGATTGTTGATCGATTTTTATGGAGATTAAAGGGCTGAATTTGATTGGGTTCGTTCCTATGGACCTAACAGGCGAGGTAATGGTGTTGGAATGGATCCAAAGTGGCTAAAATTCGAATTGGAGGCGAAAAAAAGGTTAAAAATATCACGGTTTATTTTGGGCAAGTTTCTTGGTTTATTTATGGAAACTTACGTGAAGAAGCGGAAGGAAACTCTTCTTAGAGATTTGTTTCTATCACAGGAAGAGTTTGGACAGCTTGGATTGACTGAGAAGACGTGCAAGTGATGAGAAAAAGGAACTATCGTGACTTGTTGTGGAGAAACAAAAAAGATTATTTTGGACGGATTTAGAGAGCCTGTGGTGTATAAAAAGGTTGGGACGAGTCTTAGGAAGGTAACCAAGACCTTAGGGGAAAGTTTAGAGCCTTATAGAAGCCATAAAAATCATTAGAAGAAGATCGGGTTCTGCTGCTGCTGCTGTTGCCGGAGAAGACAAAGAACACAGAACAGCGGAAAAAGAAAGTCGAGAGGCAGACTTATTTTCAGTGACAACGAGATACGGTCGCATCATCCTGCAGTCACCGAAGCCCTTCAGCAACGATTTCGTCCTCTGTATTAGACTTTCAGCGACTACAGTATACCCTTTTCATCATTGTAATCAATTTTTGAGCCATAAACATGTATTTTTAGAACACGATTAATATGAGGAGCTAAACCCCTTAGCCGAGGCAACGGAGGAAGCCATTGTTCCATGAAAAGTGGTATAGTTCTATTTTAATTATTTATTGCAATTATTTTACATGATTATTTACATAGAACTTAAAAGAAAAATTGATTTTTATTGAGTAGTTTTGAGTTGTTTTGATGAAACATGCTAGGTTTTAAAACTTTTGATGTTTCATGCTTTGTGATTACAACTACTACTTCAAAAATCTATTAGAGGCAAATATTAGAATCACTTTAAAGAAGAATATTGCATGAATATTGATTAGAGTTTATCAATTAATTGGTCAATGGTGGAATCCAGAGTCTCGGTGTCTTTTTATAATTTGATACAATTTTATTTGAGTTATTTAATTTAATTTAAGTCTAAAAAAAATCCTTTACAAGTCTTAGAGTTCGAATCTTATTACCACTATTTCTACAACAAAATTAAAACACATCATCTATCTTCATAGTTTGTCAAGACTACCCAAAATGCCCTTAGTAGTGACCAATTGCCAAAGTTTGAATGAAAAACATTGAATAACAGTTCTTTTGATGTTTATGGTTTCTTTTCTTTTTTAACCTTATATCCGCTACTAGAAAAGAGGTAATATCACTTTTTCATTTCAACTTAAAAATAAGCCAAATTGAAAAACCGGTAGTATCTTTTTTTAGGAACCAAGTAAATATGTGTTTCTAAGAGGAAATGTTAAAATTCCATTTAAAATGTCAGACATATATATAAAAGTTGATCAATAAATTATCAATGTCTTGCTTTCCCAATAAATTTCTTTATTTTGATAAAATAATTACTCTCTTCGGCCAAGTTATATAGGTGTAGAAAACAAATCCCTTAGATTAGAAAAACAATATAGATTTTTAAAATATTCATTCTCTTTCTTGTTTTACCTTTAACTTTTGACGAAAGTCGAAAGTATTAAATTGACTTTAGTGTAATACTAATATCACAAATAAATGCTTATTTTGAAAAGTCTTTTAGGAATTAAAACTACGCCTATATAGATTGACAACTAAAAACCAGTAAAACTAGTTCTCCGCCTATATAACTTGGACGGAGAGAATAAATTTTTCGTGCCTTCCCTAAATAATAAACTTCACACTTGTGTTTTTTGAGTGTTTTTTTCGGAGTGTAAGTTTGTGCACCCGTTCCTGTTGTTGTGATTGGTCCACGTTTCTCAAGTGGTTTTTGGTTTTCCTATTTTTTTCTGAGTATTTTTATTTTAAAAGTATATTTAATTTGGGGACCCATTCAAATTTACAAATTATTAAAGCAACTGTACACAGTCTTCTATATCTCCATTAACACCTTTTCATCTTTTTTTTTTAATCTTCTCTCCCGAACAGAGAAAAAGAAGAAAACAATGGTGACTGGTTTTCCTCTCCTTTCCAAAAACCCCTATCAATAGTATGGCGTTGGAGGATTTTTATGAAGTCAATCGTGATATTGATCGAGCTCATGAAGACTCAATAACGGAGGCGAAGTTGTACGGGTTTTATTGTTTGCTTCGTAATACTTGGGATTTTCATTTCAGTAATCCTGGTAAGTGAGTCATGGAACAAAAACTTTACTGAAGATGAGGTTATAATGATAGGAATTGGCGAATTGTAGCAAAGAATCAGAAACTGTTTGGCAGTGCGATTCTCAGTAGTTTGTTTACATTCATTGTGCAACATAATACATACAAGTACAACTACATCATTAAACCAATGAAACTATTCACAGACCAGAATGTATGAATTAATACAATCCATAGATTCAAATAAAAAATCAGTAAAAAGATCCTGATCTTATTACATCCTAGTTAGATCAGGATGAAAATAAATTAAAATTACAAGTCACATCAGTTAAGGAAGGTATGAATTAGACTGAACGGTGTTTTTTTGCTACCCCAATTGCAGCTGACTATTTTTCAACTGGTTCTTTAGATTAAAAAAAAAAAAAAACTTAATCCCAATCAAACATGTAACTTTAATGGTTCAAAAGAAGAAAAAACAAAAAACATGTATCTGTACATCAAACTAAGCCTCAAATGGCTATCGAGAAAAGTTTCCATCCGCTAAATTGATTGTTAGTCTTGGAAGCTGAAGTACTCCTCCATTTACCGATAAATAATCTTCAAGAATAGTCGGAAAAAAAAAATCTCTATATGATTTGACAGAGATCAAAATCTTCTCTACCATTCTAAGAGAGTAATACCTCCAGGCGGTTACATATCAATTTTTAGGATTCTGAATGTTTTGGTTCGATTAATACACATCAAAGATTTGATTTTGGAGAGAGAAAAAAGTATCCACGGAGAATCGGAGATAGAGCTGCAAAGGCGTGACAACCTTCTAATTCTCTGATACAGTATTAAATAAAATTAATAAATGTAAAATTAAAAGAAGAAAAATGGGAAAACCAGAAACCACTTATGAGACGTGGACCAATCATAACAGAAGGAACGTGCACCCCGGTTTTGGAGAGGTGCACAAATTTGCACTCGCTTTTTCGTGTTATGAGATAACTGACGATGTTATTTCAAAAACAAAAATAATTAGTGGCTCAGCTTGGAGTTTGGAACATGTCTCAAATGGCAAGGGGAAGGGCCATTTGTTGTTATGTAGCAATTCAGGGTTGAGAGGAACAAGAGACTTCATGGAGCCAGAGCAAAGTCTATGGATGAAAAAGTTCTTTTACCTAAGCAACTGTTACCTTTTGTGGTTGTCCGAAGAGAGAATTTTCAAGAACCACTATACAAATCCAGTTTTATTTCAGAGAGAATGCATAATTACATGTCTGCTAATAAGGTACCGGTTTTATGGGAAGGATACCAAACTCCACATAAGATAAATAAGAAAATGCTTTGTCGTATATGGAAATTGGTACCCTACTTAGTAAAATGGTACCTATAAGTAACATTCGTGATCGGCTTTTTCAACCGTGCATCGATTGAAAGGCACGACCTCTTATTTTGAGTGTTGAATGTTGCCCGTCATAACATTTTTAATTTTTAATTCAACCTTTCCTTAGTCAAATAAATAAATTTTGTGGACCCAAAAAAAAAAAATCTCTACCAAAATTATTAAAAGAAAAAAGTTGGACAATTCTTTTAGATCAACAACACCACATTCGTATGATTCTTTGGGAAGTGATACAGCTACCGACGGCTTCATCCCGCTAGAAACAGATTTCTAGTTGGGCCCATCAGGAGAAAACAAGAGGGTTGCTAAAGGATGGAGCCCACACCCTTTTCTGTTTCACGCGGGATAAAAATCGGGAAATTCCCTCGGTTCCTTTATCATTTTCGTGATTTTTTATAATTTATTTTATCACGCGGGATAAAAATTGAGAGATTCCCTCGGTTCTTTTAATATTTCCGAGATTCCCTCGGTTCCTTTATCATTCCCTCCATTAGAGCATCCACAATGGACGACTAAAACCAAAATTTTGGTCCAGAAACCTCACGCAGTCGAACGGATTAAAGATTAAAAACCAGACTAAAACCAAATATCAGACTATATTTGGTCTGGAACCCGGACCAAAACCAAATTTGGTCGAGCGAAGTTTAAAAGTTCGTTTGTTAATAGGCGAGCTTTTAAGTTACGTTTCAGTTGAAGCAGGGGTATATTTCTCGTGCCATTAGTGAGGCGCGTATATAATGAACGCTTCAATTAGGCGTTAGTAAAATGTACGCCCGACTAGGCATTGGTAAAATGTACGCCTGTTGACAGGCGATCATTATAAGTTCGCCCCATTGAGACGAACATATAGTGGCCGTTGATTTGAACATATAGTGGCTGTTGATTTGAAGCACGCGCCATCAGGCGAACATATAGTGGTCGTCTTCCCATCAGGCGTGAAGAATATATACGCCCCTCGTCTGACGTTTGTGAAATGTACGCTCCACTCTGAGCGTGAGTGAAATTTACGCCTCATACAGGCGTGTTAGAGCATAGCTCGGTTGAACCCACCAAGCGTTGGTATGTCAAGTTTGGTTGTCATATTTAGTGAATCAAAACCCATTTAAAGAGTTGCTTGATTATTTACTAGAGTCAACTTTGTATAGGTTAGCTAGAAAGTTACTAGGATATGAGACTTACAAGTATTACGTGAAGACTTGAAGAATGTAAAGAAGTAAAGAGCTACAACGACGACATCATGCTTCCACTTGAGGTTAGTAATATTTGACTTGAACTATTTCATTCCTAACGTATCTTTCAAGTCGCATATTGAAAACATAACTGCAAAGCTGTGAATGATTATACTCTAGTTAGACATAGTATTAAGGAATTACAACACGAAGTATAACGTCTATCTTTTGAACTTCGTATATAAGACATCGACATAATCGTATGAATGCTATTGTGATTATGTATGGGTATGGGTGAAGATTTCATCCTAGGAAACAATGTTTTACATTCGTTTAAAGGAAGTACATTCATAAACTTGTTTTGTGAATCGAAGGGGAAATCGCTAGGCTTATTGGTATTGTTATTCATTGCAAATCTTTGGATTACCAATATGTGTGTTTAGTATAACCGCTCATAACTTGTTTATGTATCTTGGTAAAACTATTCACAATGCCTGACTTTTGTATTGGTATGACTTTTATTAGTGAAGCCGATCTTAAGTAATCACCTGAGATGGTATGGTCGATTTATTGTAATTGGTATGACCAACTCTAGACATTGGGGAACCAATCCTAGTAAGAGGTGCAACCGATCAAATGAGGGAATCGATCCTTGTAAGAGGTACAACAAGTTTTTAGTAATGGGGAACCAATCCTATGACTTGTGAAACCGAATACAAGTTTACACCATAAATATGTGGTAACCGATCCTAGTACCTAGTCAACCAACTTTTGGTAACTAGCCTGACTAATCTTAGTACCCACAGAGAGGTAGAACCGAAACTTGTTGTGGTAGAACCGTGAAACCCATGATTGGTGATTTTATAGGATAATCAATCACATAGTTCTTGGAAGTCAGATGAACCAATTCTAAACTTGTTTGGAAGTGTGGCAAATCGGTTCCAAGATTGTAAATATGAAAAAGGATTTACAAAGTAAAGATGTCGACATACTTTGAACATGTGCAGTAACTCTTATCTTTTATTGTTCAAAGATATTCCTTAATAGCTAAAGGAGAATCCAGGATCGAAATAAATTGAGAATCTTTTAATTAAGGTTTTTAGTTTTTATATACTTTTAATTTCCAGCAATTAAATGCATATCTTTAGAAAATAAAAATTAGTAATGTGCATTTACTAATTGGAGATTTTCTACTGAGATTTCAGTCAATATTTGGACAGAGCATTTCCAGGAATTATGAAAACCGATTTGGACTTTATTGCATATCTTTGAGAATATTCGGTTTTGGAAATTCCTTGGTGTCCAAACTTCCTTGGTCAATAAATATTGAAGTTTGCATTTCAAGCAAACTAATCCTCAGAGCCAGCAAAACTACCTAGTTGTGTTGTTACTGGTGGAGCCGTATATTAGGAGAGGAAAATACCATAATTAGGCGAAATCTCTTACGACCACTCGTTTTAAAGACTTCTTTGGGATTGGGAAGCTCTACGAGTACCATTGGTGGGAAACTAGATAATTGCAGTTTATTATTAATTTTCGATTGATTTGATTGACTAACGGTTGTTGAACTTTGATTGCACCTAGTTTGTTTATGCTTGAGAATCTTCTCTTCTGATATAAGATTCACTCAAACTAGATCGAAGTATCGACGGGGATCTTTAGAACTGTTTGTAGATCTAAAGACGTCTTGTGATAATCCATTGTTAACAGACTCCATTATATGTGTGATTGATCACAAGAGATTCAAGTTGTTTGTGTGCAGGTATTTATTGAAGATCTAAGAAGATTTGAAGACAAATAAGATTTCTTATTTGAGTTCATAATCTTTGGTGTGCACAAAACTTGATCGGCTGGGGATCCAACTATAATCGGTTTATCTTTGTGATTATCATGATTGATTACTTGAGTAGATCGGCATCAATACAATTCTTTGTGATTCAAAGTATTGATTGCAAAATCTAGACAATTACTTTGGTAGTTGTTAAGAGATAGATCTAAGAACCTGACAAAGGAGTTTATTGGGATAAACGGAAGAGCCTTTTGTCAAACTCATATCATGTTGTTTGAAAAGAGTTGTTACCGAACAGATTTGTTGTTCCTTTACTGTTTGGAATACGAACCAAAGGAATTATTCCAAGTGCGTGACTTATTACAAGTTGGAGGCATAGGGATACTGAGGGAACTAGGTGAACTATAGGTTTAGTTGCTTGGTCTTAACTATACGAAGTTGGTTTAGATTTTATATAGCGGCTTAATTCTAAGAGTATTCAATTCTGGACTAGGTCCCGGGGTTTTTCTGCATTTGCGGTTTCCTCGTTAACAAAATCTTGTTGTGTCTTTTACATTTCTATTTCCGCAATTATAATTGTCTATTATAATTAGAAGTAAAATACACAAACGTTAATTCCTATTTACTTGATAGCAATCCTATTGTGTTTGGTTAATTCTTAACCTATTATTAAGTAAACATACTTCGTTGTTGTATTGTCTCGATCTTGTATCCATAGTCAATCAGTCAAGTTATCTTATTGTCGTATTGTCTCGATCTCGTATCCATAGACGATCACACGAAGTGTGAACCGATTAGTTGTATTGTCTCGACTCAGTCCATAGACAATCACTTTCGGAGAAAGGACTTATCGGTGGAATTTTTTTAGATTGAGGTATATTTGGATACCCTTGTCTTTTCAAGGCGTGAATTATATGTCCGCGCTACACCACACGTAATTTATATCTCCGCTTGACCAAATATACTCGGCTACCATAGCGTACCACCACGGACTAAACCCAAAATTTTGACTATTTTTTGGTTTTTGGTCTTTGGTTTTAGTCGCACCATTGCAGTTGCTCTTAGAGTGTCCTGAAGGAATTTTTATCTAGAAAACTAACGGGCGAACACATTTTGTTTTGCTGGGGGGCACCCAAAAGCACTTTGGGATACCTGGTTAATCCTTTCCCCGGAGCGCCACCAAAAGCTAAAGCCAAAAGATTTCGTCCATCTTGAAATTTGACTTGTGAAGCAGGAAATACAAGGGTGAATTGGTACGGAACGAATGGTCAAAGGTCAACAAAAAGGGCATTAAAATTATTAAGTCCCACCACGAAATTTAGAGGATCAGCAGCTGCGTGGGATGCCCGTCTGTTCGTTACAAACCACTAAGTAGTGGACCTAGTGGTTATCCATTTACGTCACCGACGAGAGACCGACTTCCGGTGCAGAATCAGCAAGAACTGGGAAGAGCACAAGTCGTAATAACAGTTTTCCTTCTGTAATGAAATGTATGAATTTGGTAAGGTTAAGATGAATCAAACTTTGGTGCGCAATTCCTAAAAGATAAATCCAGGTCTACAATTCATTGACCAAGCATTGATGTCGTTTAAATAGAGATAGTTGATCAATTCCAAGTTCCAATAAGCAGACAACAAGAGTTATGATGCAAAGTTGTAAACACATTATTTATTCCAAAGTACATTTGACATTCAAAGTTCAAACAAAGCCAAAGAAGTACTAGTACATGATTTTGATGTATCAACTTAGGTTTTTTTTTTATGGATAATTGATTATGCTTTCTTAAACATAACCCTGAATGGTCTCTCGCCATCATTAATCAAAGACAAACGTCTAACTCCATCAGAACCGATAAAAATCCCAACCTCCTTGCAAATGACTTTGCAGAACTTACAAACACCAGGACAGTGCAAAAACTTATAAGAATTCTTAATAACACCATCCTTCTCAATCTTAAACCAATTCCCAACTGTTTGAAGACCTGGATTGCCTGCAACTCCGTCCGCCTCAATAAACCATTTACTTACGGATTCATCAAAATCTGCCAAACTCCAAACCATGGATTGAAAGCAGATAGAACTAGCAGAGAATTTGACATTAAGATCAGTCGAAACACGGATTACTGGTGCCTTTGGGTTCACGGATGTAAACGTCAACGGAATTCCATCGAAGATCTCACGTTGTGCCTGAACAACATGAAGTGGGCATTGAGTACCATTTAGTTGTTTACCTAGTACAAGTCCACCACCCATACCACGAGCTACCGGTAGTACATAGTATTTGGTGCCCTTTCGAAGTGCTTGGCCCTTTATGTCAAGTACAGCTTCTGATGCTGCCGAAACCGCGGAAAATTGGACGGAAATGGCTAAGTAAATGAAAGCAAAAGCTAGGAGAAGACAAGTACTAGTTTTCATTGTAGTAAAAAAAATGTATGATAGAAAGTTAAGTTTGTTGATGTGAAGAATGATGAGAGATTTTGATGTCTATTTATAGCATTTAGAATTTAGCTTGATAAGGGTACTGCTAAGCAGTTTGGGAAACCTGGTTTGATCCTTTCCCAGCAGCCCTCACCAAGAGCTAACGTCGAAAAAGTCGTCTATCTTGAAATTTGTCGAGTTTTAGCAGAAAATACAAGTGTGAATTGGCGTATGGTACGAATATTCAAATGTCAATGAGAAAGGCGATAAACACAATAAATTAAGTCCACGTAATTGAGAAGATTAACTGCGTGGGATGCCCGTCTGTTAGTTACATACCACTATGTAATATGTAATGCTTGACCCCTTTTGGAAATGTTTATCCGTATAAATACCTTTTTTTTTTATCGGTTAAGTAGAAAATTCATTGCAAAGATAAAAGTTAAGTAGAAAATTCATTGCAAAGATAAAAGTTGCTTGTTAAAATACTATCTTGCTTGTTAAATTTTGCATCTGTCGTCGAATAATTACCTAATTTAGGATATCCGTGATTTTTTTTTAACAGCAAACCTACTCTGTCAGACTCCAAAACCATATTGGTCATTCGTTGCTCGAACATTTTTAATCTAGCAGTATTATATCCAATTATTGTGAAATATGAACTAGATTTAATCAATCTGGTTAAAGATAAAAGTTTTCATTTAACAAATATTATCATAAGATTCATAACTGTTTATATATCACAATGGTTTATTATGTTGCTATTAGATTGAAAATGTTGGAGCAGCGTGCCTATAAAATGCCGAACAGTCCGTAGTTGTGATGACATTTTATCACTTGTGGTTGTGGTAAAGACTTCAGTTTTCATGGCTGTTAATGGGGTACCATTTTGCTTGGGGATATACCAATCGCTTACCAAAATCTGTTTCGTCTTATATGCAATTTGGTACACCCCAATCAAAATGGTACCCCGTTAACATCATTGTCAGTTTTCATATGATCAATGATTTGAAGTCAAAAAAGAAAGCTACATAGGAAATGGATGTGGCGTACGAGTGATAAAATGTCAATAATAAAATAAGATAAGATGCGGATATGCTATTAATCCACATGGAAAGTCAAACTGAATGGGATTCAATGTCCTTGTTCTTGCCTAATTGTAAACTAAAACCACTTGCTTAGGAATATACAAATCTAGTTTATCGATCGAGGTTTTAGGCCAAACTTTGAATTATCTTCCCTTTGACTGATTATTTCACTTTTGAAGGGGCACATGAGTTTCGGTTGAAGGCTGGCTCTAAGTACAAGAGCATAATGATAGTCAGTCTTCAACTGCAGACTAGCCTTTGCACGTTCAGTAGTTCCTCGTAGATCTAGTTTGGAGTTGGCCCAAATGAAACTCCAAAGGTTTGAATTAAAAAAGAAAAACATGAAACTCTCTATATATATTTGTATTGCGGTGGGATCCCCTCACACATTTATTATCACATTATCTCACACGTTGGACGTCATTTTTGTGAATTAAAACAAACCGTAACGGATTTGAAGCTAATACTTTGAGGATATGTTACTATTACATAGCTCTAATTTCCTACCGAAAATGAGCATATTTCGAGAATCATCTACTACTTTGAAAATGAGCTATTGAAAACCTGCGGATTTCTGGCAGTTGAAATTAAGACCGGAGGTTTTATATTTCAGAATGAGCTCATTTTTGGTAGGTATGTAAAACTTGGTAAGAGGAATATATCCTCAAAATATTAGCTTCAAATCCGTTACGGTTAGGTTTTTATTTATAAAAATAACATCCAATGTGTGAGATAGTGTGATAATAAAAATGTGAAGGGATCCTTCCTCATTTGTATTAGTCAGTTGTTCAGATGCTTGTAATTGGTAAGTCGTGGATGCATTTCTTGCGTACGAGTCTAATGCATATATAGTTTGCAACTTTGCATGGAGTTTAGATTCAAAGTTGTCCTTAACAAGTTTCTACCGGAGAAAGACAGATATTTCTTTGTAGGGCAGCGTAACTGCTGATTAGCAACATAAAACAGAAATTCCCAATTAACTCCAAGTAGCAAATGATTTATTCCCATGACATTGAAAATTCCCATTTAACTCCAAGTAGCGAATGATTTATTTATTTATTCCCATAACATTGAAAATTCCAAACGAAAACAAGTGAAGTATATCATTTCAAATTTATATCTATAATTGGATCTTTGGAAATATTATTATTATCATCTTAAATAGTTAAACCTAATATCCATTGTATCCATTTTCAATAAGTTGATGAGACTTTCTTGAACATAATCTTGAACGGTTCTGCATCAAAGTTAACCAAAGCCAGACGTCTAACTCCATCACCACCAATATAAATCCCAACATTTCTACAAGCGAATCTGCAGAAATTACAAACACTTGGACAGAAAACAAGCTTATAATCTTTACTATCTCCATCTTTCTCTATTTTAAACCAGTTAGCAGCTGTTGCAGGACCCGGATTACCTTCAACTCCACTCATCTCGATAAACCTTTGTTGTGCGGGTTCGTCAAACTCTGCCAACCTCCACACCATGGATTGCACGCAGATAGACATAGCAGAGAATTTGACATTGAGATCTGTCGAAATGCGGACTAGTTTCGCCTTTGGATCTACAGATGTAAATGTTACTGGAAGTCCATTTGATACTTCAGTTTGTTCTTGAACTACTTCGAGTGGACATTGAGTGCCATTTAGTTTTTTGTCTAATGCAAGCCCACCACCACGACCACGGTTTACAGGCAGTATGTAGTACTCAACTCTTGTTCGGAGTGCTTTTCCATTTATGGCACGTACATAATCGTCCACTGCAATATCAGCCGAAACCGCAGATAATTGGATGCAAAAAGCAAAGAAAAGGAAAGGAGAAGCTAGGAGAAGAAAAGTTGTAATAGTTTTCATTGTCAGTAGTAAAATGATTGATCTTAAAATGCGGTTTCCATTTATAGCCTAAAACCCATTAGAGTACAGTTGACTACGAATGTGATGACTCACAAATCGTAATATCAAGATTTGTTTACGTTTTAAAAAAAAAATATATATTAATCCCCGTAGGAAGTCTTACTAGGTGGTGGGATGCACGTTATAAATTACCCCTATCCACGGTGCTATCATAGAAAATACTTTATTCGAAGATGATGCCGGGGCAATACATTGTGAAATATAACTTAAAACTGTAAATAGTAGTACAAACTCCAATATAGCTGCAACTTGAAACTGTAAATTATCAAGGCTTAGTGGTGAAATTGAAGTTTGAGCAAGTAGTTTGAATGAAAAGAAGTGACGAACTGAATCCTAGTCTTGATGTTGCAATATCGAATTGTAAAAGATTGTCTTCCAACTGATGCCCACCGAGAACAATAGATGTCCTCGGATTCACACCTCCATCAACAAATCCTAAACACAAAACATCGTCTTTAACTTGCACCATTGAGTTGGCTCCAAAAATCCTCCAAATCACTTTCTCATTTTGCAACACAAGGTCGATAGTTGGCACAGCAGCTCCGACTCTAGTAGTTCCCACATTTTTTCTACTAAAACATGTTCCAAAAGGTGCTACTGGAGCAACCCTGGAAATGTTTAGAGCTTTAGCTTCTTTAGTAAAGACATCAACAAAGGCACTGTAAATTGATGTTTCCATGACTGTGTAAGGATTTACGGTGCTAATCTTGGTTCCTCCATACCCATCTGTAGAATTAATAGATAGTAAATTCTTTTTCACAGGAACCTGCTTTTCATTGATTTTAATTGATTTTACTCCAATGAAATACTCAACTGAAGCATCACCCAGTACATATGCTGCTGCAGTACTGATTGGATTGATCAACAGAGGAGTGTACTCAAGTGAAGTTGAAAGATCAATTCCTGGTTGCATCACATAAGGACCATCACCAAAAAATATGACACCATTTGATGCTAAGCACATAGCAAATTTTCTAGGAAAGCTGAAAGCAGTTGAAAATTGTGAAGGTAACCCAATTTTCGAACGGCCAAAACCAGCCATTCCTTTAACACCCTTTTCAAGTCCTTCTAATAGAGAAGTTGGTGCACAACTGAATATAAACTGCTTCGCAGTAACAGAGGCTCCGGGGTTTGAACCATCTGTCGACTGAACAGACACAACATCTGAAGCCACTTCAGCAATTGCAGCCCCTTGATTAATGGGATTATCAGGGAAAAGATTACAAGTGTTGTTATTACATCCTGGTCTAGGCGTGGAGGAGCATGTTCCACAGCCAAGCGTTTTCATTGCTAGCGAGCATTGTGCTGAACCACAGCGAGCCGGTCGGTAAGTTGATGATGCATAACCTTGTTCACAATCTACCCATAAGTATTGACCACCAAGATCAACGACCACTTTTACGGGGACTCGAGGTGTTCTTTGGTTGATATGTGTTAGATATTGAAGAGCAGATGCATCTTTGATAATGGGAAGGACAAGTGCTTTAGGTCTGAATGAAGTAGTATGCTGTGAGTTCGACAGAGAAGAAAGAGATAAGAATAGAAACGTTGAGAAAACAAGTAGAGATTGAACTCGAACGCCAAGAGATGAAGCCATGATTAGAAGAAAAGGTGATCATACTTGCATGTGAATGTGGAGTTTATATAGGCATATATGATTTAAATTGGATGTATAGAATTGAAGCAGAGCCTAAGTTCAATGCTGATGTCTTTAGGCATGTCCTTTTCTATTTATCCAAAATCAAAATAATTCATTTTTAGCCAAAACAAGTTTGACTTAGACTACATTACGTTTGTCAAAGATAAAACAAGTAAGATATTTTTTTGTAGTACATGTCACGCGGATTAGTACTATCAGACAGTTGGAAGAATGAATTTTTGCAAAGATGGCTTGATACTTCCAAATAACAAGATAACAATGACAAACCCTTTACATTAGAGATTTCTTCCAAAGTAAATGTAACCTGATTTTTTGGGCAAAATGACAATTTCCGGCAATTTCTAGTTCTCTTCTCAAGGCAGATTTTTCGAGCAAGGTGGAAAAAACATAATTTTCAATGAGAAAAAACACTGGCACTACTTCAAATTGTAACAAGTCACAGATTTCCTAGATGGATAGACTATAAACTAAGAGCATGCATTACTCAAGCAAGGTGAAAGCTTGCAGGTCCAGCACCTAAAACACCACTACCACGACCAAAACCACCACTGCCGCTTGTCTTCTGTGAGTTCATTACAACAGTGTTGCATCATATGACAAAATGTATGTACCTCTGTAAATGAATCAGAATATGACATTAGTTATAAATTGAAATATTTTGAAGCTCTGATACCATGTTGGAAATTTATATTTTTGTTAGGAACTTGGGACACTCGAATGATATTTACGGAGGTATACGAGCATAGTGATGTTGCTCGTATAGAGCTCCTTAAGCTCTAGTAGTGAAGGTGGAAGCAAGGACTTTGAAACTTGAACTTTCCAATTGTATTGATTGAATCTTGCTTGCTTGCTTACAATTGAGGGTACATTCATGCCTATTTATAGGCTTTGCATAATTGACAGTACATACTCTAGTTCTATTTAGAGTTTTCCAAATGTCAACTAATTTGACCGACTTCACTTATCTCTAGAATAATCTAGTTAAACATTTAGACTGGAACATACTATGACTACTGATTTGTCTAGCTTTATCTAGAATTTTAACAATGGCAAACTTTGTTTGCACTTATCTAATGTGACCAACGGACTCTCTAGAGT